>JBBIGA010106288.1:0-10781 GCA_037576975.1 Alestes dentex | reverse complement strand
TGATACGCTCATGGACTTTCAAAGACACCTTGTGTCTTTAGGCAGTTTCAGACAGTCACAGTAAAACACTGGCTCCCATTTCTTTTATTTAATCTATTCAGCATGCCAAAGATAAGACAGTTTGACAGGGGGGAAAAAATGCACTAACAAGGTGATTCAAAGCAAAATATAAATAAATTTATATTTATATGGAGATTAGTAGTGGGATGTTTGCCAGTTCTTTGCCTGAGTAACAGATTCTACTTCTCTTGGAAGGCATTAAATGTTGGAACATTGCTATGAGGATTTTATTACAGCCACAAGGGCTTTAGTGAGGTTTGGTACTGATGTTGGATGATGTTCTGGGCCACAAACGCCACTCCAAGTCCATCACTCTGGAGAATGCAGTTTCACTGCTCCGCAGCCCACTGAATCTCTGGGGGCTTTACACTCCTGTGCACAATAAAGTAGCAGGATAAGTGTCCTTTTACTTTTGGCCATGTAGTACATCCTAAACAAGCCGAGCTAGAGGCTAGAGCCCTGCCGCGTCCTCCCCCCGCATCTCACAGTCCGCTCAATAAATCGCCACAAAGAGAACGGCACTCCTGTAACCGTTCCCGTTCTCCGGAGGATGCCGAACACAAACAGGGGACAAGCCTCCTTCTCTGAGAGCTTAGAGGAACAGAACAAAGCGCTGGCCCCATGAGGAGTGTGAATAATGCAGGGACGAAGAAACCATAATGCGTTTACAGGGTCAATCAGATCCCCTGCTATAATTTCCCTTAGCGAATGGGCCTCTTGTCGGGTCAGCTGGAACATTTAAGCCTGGTCATTTGTGGAGATGTTCTCTCTTTGTGTATCTTCACCCTTTGGAAGAGCTCCTCATCTGATTCTCCCATTTAACTCAAACACCAGAGCCTCCTAACAGCACTGGGTTTCAGACTTTAATGAAGAACATGCAGAAATAAAAGTAACATCTAGACTGAATTTTGTATGCAGTTAAGTTCCAAAAGGAAGTTGTAATAAAATTAACATTTAGAAAAAAAGTTGCTTAATTATTTATATCCAGAATTATAGAATTATTATTTATTTAAATTACTATTCAAAATAAAGCTGTAATAAAATGTTAGAACTTAAATCATGTTCTAATACATTTATACTCATATTGAGGTTCTAATAAAATAATATCCATTTCTAATAAAAGTAACTATCCAGAAATGAAGTTCTGAGTACAATTTACAAGCTATTGTAAGTAGACATTTGCATTATACATTTTAACATTTAAAATGTTTTGCTGTTTCCAAAAATACGATCATTAGAACAAGACAATCCAAGACTTCAGGATACCTGTGAGTGTCTTATGACCCATATCTTCTGTTTTCTTCCTTTATTTAGGTCTATTTACTACATGTTGGTGTTAATGTGTCAAAATTTACCGGCACAAATATTTTCCATTCTTTTTTATACCTTAAAATAACACATTCCTGTTTTTTGTTACAGAACTGAACTCTGTTCTACTTGGCTACCCTCTATTGGTTCTCATTCAGAAAAGCTGAAATCCCCAATATATTTAATATATCCCCTATATATCCAAAATTCAGAATTATAGAATTATTTTTCAATACATTAATGTCCAAAATAAACGTATAATAAAATGAACATATCTATGGACCGTGTGGGAGAGAGTGAATGGTACATTTTGAAATATTAAGAGTGTGTCAATTTCCTTCTTTCATGATACAGGCCCTTTAGTGCGTAAATTTTTGTTTGTCATTTTGCTAAGACAGACTATGCGTCACGAGGAGATTTGCCCGAAATCCCTCGGCGAATGAATCAACACTGAGAGCACACACTCGCGTCCTTCAGGCGACGGGGCGGAATTTGCCTGATTCACAGCCAGCATGTGTCCCACGCGACGGGGGGGACGAGGAAAACATGAAGGGCGACGGCAGGGAGCGAATGAGTGTTTATAGTAAGATCCCTCCGCACGCATAGCCTCAGCATGGGGACGCCTGTCACTGGCGTCTCAGAGGCGGCCGCATCACCGCAGCCCAGTAATTATTACATAAACAGTCGAAACAGGGGGCTTGTCTCACCTCCTTCACTATAACAGAGCATTTCTACTGGCACAAGGAGCTGCACCCGAGCAAATGTTTCTTCATTACAGAAAGAGTGACCCGTACCTAAGCCATACCTGAGCCGTACCGGACCTATACCTGGGCCATACCTGACACATACCTGACCCGAGCTGTATGTGACCCATACCAAAACTGTACCTGATCTGTACCCGAGCTATATCTGACCCATACCCAAGCTGTACCTGAACTGTACCTGAGCCGTATCCCAACTGTATCTGACCCGTACTCAAGCTGTGCATGACCTGTACATGAACTGTACCTGAGCCATACTTGAGCCGTACCCGAGCTGTACCTGAGCCGTATCCAACCTGTATCAGCACCATAGGCAGCCTGTACCTGACCTGTACCTGAGCTGCAACCAAGTCATAACCGATCCGTGCCTAGGCCATACCCGTGCTGTCATGGTCCTGCTCAATGGCAGGGCCAAAAGCAGGCTGCAGGCAAGCTGACTGCCTCACTGCTTTTTGACTGGTCAAAACGTTGTCAAGACAACAGACAGACTTGGATAGGGGCCATTTGTTATTTACTGTCCACACAAATAAATAAATTAAAAAAACCCAACAATACAACAATGGAGACAAAAACTGGCAAGTTGACAAAGTACAAGTACCACTATCTGTATGGACTGAAGATACATTTCCAGAGGAAGATTTCTTTGATGCTAAGAAATATATCTTTAATGCTGTGAGAAACACAAAGGTGCACCATGACATCATTAACAAGTTAGCTGTGTTAGGTTTTCATCACATGGCTAAAGAATGCAGAGGAAAAGTAATTAAAAACTCAAACAAGACAATAAATATTAAAAGACCAATATCAAAAGCAGCTCTGACAAAAAAAAAACAACTTTCTGCTGGTTCGACTCCATGAACACAGTTTTGGGATGACAACCGGCCATTAACTGTGAAAATCAAAGTGTGATACAACTTTCATGCCATTACATTACAGTTTAGGTACAGCATGGTTCCTGTATACTTATAGAAAGTGCTGCAGGAAAACAAAGCTTGGCTTTATTGATATGCAGCTCGACCTCTGCCCTCGCATCCCTGTCATACAGTTTCCAGGAGTGTACAGCACAGGCAGGACCATGTTATGAGACATGACAGCACTGTCCCTGTGAGACACAAGACCAGGGACGTGCTCTTTATGCCTTGTGACATGAAATACATCACCGCACGCCGAGCCTCGCTTCATATCCGCGCTCTCCACCATGCGCACCAACAACTGACCGTGAGCCGCTGTGATGCCGGCCTGGCAGGAGGCCTCAGAATCAGGCCCTGACAGATGTCCCAGCCGTCCCAGGCAGATAAAAACCAATGTCAGAGAAGGATGTGAAATATAAGAGAATAAAAGCATTATGTATGGAGGCAAACATAAAATATTAATAGAAATAAAAAATAAAATACATTTCAGTAATAAAGACAAAGTAATAACTATACAATAGAAAATACAGAAACATGTATACAGTTAAAATACAAAAAACTAATTTTCTTGATAATTGTAATTGCTCATGAAATGTCTGATGAAACCAAAAGATGTGGTGAAATATTCAATATAAACACAAAAGCTTATGTTTTGTTGTTTTTTTTAATTGTAAATCACAGTCAGAATTTTGAATCTGAATCATTTATTTGGCCAAATGCTCTGGGCGCTGCAGCATGAACAGTTCTTCCAGGACCATTGGTGCATTTGGAGTCTTATTTCCTGAATATAATGAAGCATGGCAAATTAATCTAATTAAATGAATTTGTGGTGAAATTTGAGATGTTATGTTATGCTGAATCATTTTCTAATTAACTATTTCAGGGTTTGGGCTAGGCCCCTTACTTCCAGTGAAGGACCATCTTAATGCATCAGCATACCAAAACATTCTGGACAATGCCATGCTTCCAACTTTGTGAACACAGTTTGGGAAGGAACCTTTTCTATTCCAGCATGACTGTGCACCAGTGCACAAAGTGAGCTCCATAAAGGCATGGTTGGATGAGATCAGTGTGGAAGAACTTGACTGGCCCATCCAGCACCGTTGGGATGAACTAGAATGGAGATTGTGAGCCAGGCCTTCCTGTCCAACATCAGTGTCTGACCTCATTAATGCTCTACAGAATGAGTGGGCAAAAATTCGCACAGAAACTCCAAAATCTTGTGAAAAGCCTTCCAAGAAGATTGGAAGCTGTCATTGCTGCAAGGTAGATAAGATACGATAAGATAAATATTTATTGTCATTGTCACTTTTTCAAGGGAGCAACAGGGACATGTTAGGTGCTGTCGACTCAGTGTGAAGAACAGAGTTAAAAGACAGGAAAATAAGACGGAAAAAATAACAAAACAAATAGTAATAAGAGTAAATATATTATGATACATAGATTTTTTAAGTGGGACCAACTCCATTTTAAAATCTATGTGTTTAATTGCCATGTCATTGAACTCCCACTGGTGAAATGGTCAGGGGTACCAATACTTTTGTCCATATAGAGTACTTTGAATTGTTTTTTGGGAAATCAAATTTTGTGAGTCACTTCCTAAATCACTTCCTAAAGAGTCATAATCAAACTGAATCACAGTGAGGTTTGAGATTTCATTATTCATTGAGTCAACTCCAAAAGAATCATAATCAGGTTGAATCTTGAAGAAATTTGAGGTTTTATGATGGATTGAATCATTTACTAAAAAATCACAATTATATTCAATCATGGTAAGGTTTGAAATTTCATTCACAATGGATTACTTCCTTAAACATCCAGAATTTTAAGTCAGTATCAAGGGTGTTTGCATAGCGTTTGTCTAAATGAACAAATCAGGACACAAATAGCAAACAAACTCATAGGCAGTAAACAAATATCCACACATGTAAGCCTTGCAGCAGGCTTTGTTTTCTTGGTTGATTTTTAATGTATTAATTTATTCTACATTTCTGCACAGGCTCTTTTGAGCTACTCTTTTGAGTCACAGCAGCATTGGGAGAAAGTGCCCCCCCTTCTTTTGTGCCTTCAAGTGCATAAATATTCTTACAGACGCTCAGGTAAATACGCCGCATACATCATGCAGGAGTATCGCATTACCCATGCAGCACCCCCTTCCCAACCAGTGGCTTTTTAACCACCTCTGAAACACCAATTCACTGTGCTGTGATATCCACTGGTATCGGTACTGATTAGCAAGCTTCATGGACCACATTCACACACTGGATGGATGAAGGAATTAGTGTATGAAAGCAGGCTGGTCGGAGTGCAGTGATGATTAGAGTTTTAAAAGCACTGATGTGTCGTTATACTTTGTTCTGTGCTGATTCAGCTTCATTTATTTTGGAAAGCTACAATCACTTCTAACCTATTAAATGAATATTTAATAAAGCATGGGCTCATTTTGGTCAAAAATAAAATTCATAGGCCATTACTTCATAAGCGGTGGTGCATACGGTATACTTCTTCCTGGAGATAATCAGCCATACCAATCTAATCTAATTGAATCAACTTGGGGTGAAATTTAAGATTTTATGCTGCACTGTATAATTCCCTTATGAATTAATTCAACTGAGTTGCAATTCATTGGATAAAGTCATGATGACTGAATCACTTCTTAAAGAATCATAAGCAAATTGAATCATGGAGAAGTCTGAGATTTCATCGTGTACTGAATCAATTCTTAAGAATCATTAACAGTTTCAATCGTGGTGATATTTAAGGCTTTATGATTTGGCAAATTATTTACTAAAGAGTCAGAAGCAGTTTGAATGGTTGTGAAATTTGAGGGTTCAAGGTGTATTGAAACATTTCTTAAAGAATCATAATCAAATTAATCATAATCATGGTCAAGTTTGAGATGTCATTATGTGCTAAATCATTCCTTATAGAATCATAATCAGATTGAATCATCATGAGATAGATAAAATTCCTTTATTGTCATTACACAGTGTAGAACACAATTTGTAGCAATCCTAAAAAATACAACACAGAAGCAGTATAGCACAAAACTATGCAGTGTAGTGTAATACAGTACAGCACCAGGCAATACATGACAATGTAAGACAATGTAAAACAACACAAGGCAATGTAGAATAATACAAAACAATGTAGAACAAGACAATACAATGTAAAACAATGCAGAACAACACAATACAATGTAAAACAATTCAAGTCAATGTAGAACAATACAAGACAATGTAAAACAATATAAGACAATGTAGAACCAAACAAAACAATACAGAACAGTATAAGACAATGCAGAACAATGCAAGAGAATGTAGAACAACACAAGACAACGTTGAACAATACAATACAGAACAGTACCAGACAATATTGAACAGTACAAAACAATGTTGAAAAATATAAAGACAATATTGAACAATATAAGACAAGGCAGAACAATAGAAGACTATGTAAAACAATACAACACAATGTGGGACAATACAAGACAATGTAGAACAATACACAACAATACAGAACATTACAAAACAATGTAGAACAATACATGACAATGCAGAAGAATAGTAGATAATGTAGAACAACACAAGACAATGTTGAACAATAGAAGACAATGCAGATCAGTACAAGACAACATAAAACAATACATGACAGTGTATAACGATACAAAACAGTGCAGAACAACACAGGAAAATGCAGAACAATATAGGACAATCTAGAACAAGACAAGACAATGTAGGACAATACAAGATAATGCTATGGAGCGGATGAGTTATTGCCCTTTGGTATATTACACATGTGGAACTGAAAGCGCAGCTTGTAAAATAGGAAATAAGGTGAAATAAAGTGAAAATGAATATTTGTTAGTTTTTCAAGTCGGAGTTGAGAGTTTGTGTCATACTGAATCATTTACTAAAGAATCACAAGTTGAATTTTAATGAAATTTGCGTTTTCATGATGCACTCAATCACTTCATAAGAATCAAATCAAATCATTCCGAGGTCAAAGCATCAAAGCACCAACCCCCCACCCCCCTTGCAGCAGCGTGAACTGAGAACTCCAGTGTGTTTGTGAGTCTGAATGCTGCAGCAATGCCCCTCAGGCAAAGCAATCAAACCTGAATAGCTCCAATAAAGACAGGCAGTTGGTGCAAGTGTGTTGTTACCGGCTGATTCCTCTGGGGGCTTAGAATGATGTCATTTGGAGATGACTATGGTGATGAGTTTGTGTGTGTGTGGCAGCTTGAGGAACCACGCTTGAGAGCTGTCTCATTAGAGCTGGAGGTTTAAAAGGCCGCCGGTTCGTTTAGGGTTTCCTAACGGACACACTGTCCTTGTGAACTAAAAAATACAGAACATGCAAATATTTATGAGCTCCAGAATGAGAAGAATTCTGAGAGGAATTATCTAAATATAATATAAAGCATAGGACACACTCCAAGCAATACAGTTTTAAAGAGCCCATTTCTTGGAAAACTGTCTTTCTTTATTTAATATTGTTTAATACAAAATATTCATTTTATACATTTATTTGTTTTTTACATCATTAGTTTATTGTTTTATCGTTTATTGATTAATTGATTATTTTTGTTGTTATTTATTTCTCATTTATTAAAATAAAAAAGCGATTTAGTGTGTCGTTCACTCCCCAGATCACCGATGAAAACTATGCCTCAATAAACAACCTATTCGGAATTCACTGTTTTGTGATGTCATAAAATCATTTTGCATATATCTGCTGATTGTACTTAACCCTCCTATTGTGTTCTGACCAGATTGTGTGTTTTATTAAACTTATGAACAATGTAGAACAATACAAGACAATACAGGACAATACAAGACAATGTAGAAAAATACAAGAAAATTCAAGACAATGTAGAACAATAAAAGACAATGTAGAACAACACAAGACAATATTGAACAGTACAAGACAATGCAGAACAGTACAAGACAATGTTGAACTTTGCAAGCCAATGTAGAACAATATGAGACAATGCAGAACAACACAAGACAATACAGAACACTACAAGACAATGTAAAACAACACAAAACAATATGGGACAATACAAGACAATGTAGAACAATACACAACAATACAGAACATTACAAAACAATGTAAAACAATACAAGACAATGCAGAACAATACAAAACAATGCAGAACAATACCAGACAATGCAGAACAAAACAAGACAATGCAGAACAATACCAGACAATGGTGTTCCTGTTCAAAAATGACGGGTCATTAGAAATGAATTAGTAAGACTACGATTAGTGTATAAAATAGAGTTTAAGAACATTCCCACATCCCACCATGCTGGTGCCTTTGAGCACACACAAATATAAAGACACACATACACACACCATCACACAGACACACACACACACACAAACACACACACACCTTATGTCCCCTTTTTCCCTTTTGACTTGGAACCTAGCTCCAGTTCAATTTTTACTCCATGGGAACCACAGCTGTTGACAGTTCATTCAAATAAAAATGCAAAATGCCTGAAGAAATTTTGAGATTGTCCTGCCGACCAAAATCTCCATAGCAACCACTTCCTTCACCTGAGCAACCATCTTGTATACCTTTGCAACCACATAGAAACTCCCCAGCCAACAAGTCCTACACCCTAGCAACTACCTGGAATCTACATAGCAACAACCTCCTACACGACAATCTGGAAAGTCCCTAGCAACCACCTCCAACACCCTAGCAACTGCTGAGAAACTGCTTAGCAACCACTCCACAGCAAGCACCTAGCAACCACTTTGTATACCATAGCAAAAATGCAGAAACTCTTCAGCAACCACCGCCTACAAATAGAAGCTGCCTAGAAACTACTTAGCAACCACAGCAAGCACCTAGCAACATCCTAGCAACTACTTTGCATACCATAGCCACCTAAAAACTCCCTAGCAAGCACCTCATCCACCATAGCAACTGCCTAGAAACTCCTAAGCAACCACATTGTGTCCAATAGCAACCATCTAGAAACTCCTGAGCCACAACCTCCTACACACAGCAACTGCCTAAAAACTACTTAGCAACCACCTCCCAAACCATAGCAAACTCCTAAAAACTACTTAGCAACCCACTCCGACACCATAGCAGCCACCTTTTATACCTTAGCAACCACAAAAAACTTTTCTTTTTTCTTTACTAGATAAATCATCCCCGTCACTTTTGACCATGAAGACGACAGATGTTATTTTGTGCCACAAAATGTTTAATGGTTTAAAAAAAATATTGGTTGATAAACATTTAAATTAGGTTCTCTGTGATAAACAGTACAAAATGTTTCATCTTAGTATGTGTTTTAGTCAAAATAATATCTCTAAAATATTTTTTTCTTAAAAAATGAGTTGTATGACCTTAGGTGAAGGAGGCTTACAAGCCATGAATAGCAAATAGAAGTTCAAAACTTGTGATGTTCATGTAAATTTGAGTTAGGTAGAAGGTTCCAACACAACATTAGGTAGTCATATATTAAGCCTCAATTGACACAATAGGAGGGTTAAAACAGTTTAGCCCCTCCTCTCATGCTGAAGCATTTGTGTGTACTTTTAGTATGAGGCACAACATAGTGCAGCCAATTAGAATGGAGTTCATTTACATATATATCTCTTATAAAGGCATGGTAATCAAAAATGACCCATTTAATGCTAAGAGTGGGTTGGAAATGGGCTGGTAAAACAAAGAGTGACGGCCGTTTTTAGAAGACAAAGTGACACAAACTTCATTGGTAGACCTCAAGGATAAGGGCCCTTTAAACCAAAATTGCTTACTACAGGTTTCAGAGGGGAACGTCCGGCCTGTTTGCTTCATTATCAGCGGGTTGGTTGACCTTGTAGACTCATTTGTACTGAGTAGGTCACAGTAGAGCACATGGTTTAATGTCACTTCCATTGCAAACACAGTATTTATGTTCCTCTGGCCTCTTGTCAGCATCGCGGAGACATGCAGACGCTGCAAACATCGCATAGAAAACTGCACACACAAACACACCAGTGCACAGCAAAAGTGCATTAAAGGGCCCATATCCAGCATTTCTTCTGGTATGTTGTTTTCTTTACCCCTGAGGTCCAATTGGGGCACCAAAATTTTAGTTGACCGGGTTTGTGGAGGAAGGGAATGCTTTTACCACTCTTCCCCAAGTTTCATCCACGTTTACTGAACAAAAATATAAACGCAACACTTTTGTTTTTGCTCCCATTTTTCATGAGCTGAACTCAAAGATCTGAAACATTTTCTACATACACAAAAGATCCATTACTCTCAAATATATAGTTGCCGAGATAATCCAGACTCATCCATGAACAGAACGCCTCTCCAACGTGCCAGACGCCATCGAATGTGAGCATTTGCCTACTCAAGTTGGTTACGATGACGAACTGTAGTCAAGTCCAGACCCCGATTGGTTATGCAAACCGATTGTTTCTGCAGCTGTCTGAGTGGCTGGTCTCAGACGATCATGGAAGTGAACATGCTGGATTTGGAGGTCTTGGGCTGGTGTGGTTACACGTGGTCTGCAGTTGTGAGGCCGGTTGGATGTACTGCCAAATTCTCTGAAACACCTTTGGAGATTTCCCTATGGTAGAGAAATGAACGTTCATTTCATGGGCAACAGCTCTGGTAGACATTCCTGCAGTTACCATGCCAGTTGCACGCTCCCTCAAAAGTTGCAACATCTGTGGCATTGTGCTGTGTGATCAAACTGCACATTTCAGAGTGGCCTTT
>JBBIGA010106267.1:0-10784 GCA_037576975.1 Alestes dentex | reverse complement strand
GGACTTCTTTTTCTTTTTTCATTAGTTGTGTGTCTCTCTCAGTTATAATGGCCCGTGTCTCTTCCAGCTCTGTTAAGAACATATGTTTTCCACATTTTTGTTTGAAGCTGGCTATGAGTACAGTAGCAATGTAATGACACAGTCAAATCATGGTACAGTACACTCACCATATTTCCAACAAAGTAAGACTAAAAACAGTCCAATATTCTCACATTTGAATTAAGGTAAATGATGAATGTATTTAGTTTTACAATTTACAGATATTACTAGAGCTGGAAGGTGAGTGGGGTGACCTATGACATGATTGTTCTGGCCTGGGTTGTTGATTGGTTGAATTAACAGCATAAATGTATCAAATATCACATTAGAATTTTTATTCTCCATTAGACATTTTTGCAATGTGATTTCACAATATACTGATGATTCAATGCATTGTTACATCCCTAGTGTCCAAAGATATGCAAGGCCACGGCAAGACATCTCTTAACTTCTAGTTTTTATTTAAACTAAAGATTGTCTTGAGAAACTCACCAGTCACCAGAGCAGATTCCCTCATTTTCATTCTCTCCTTTTCTGTCCATTTTCTGTCACTCTGCAGATGAGAATAAATCGTACACTGACTTAGAATAGATGAATCAGTATTGCTGCAAGAGCAGCCATTAATTACAGTGGTCATGTGCAAATGCACTCAGTTCTGAAAGTACATAAATATTTCACAAATTTGACTCCGAAAATAATTATTTTGTGAAAACCTACCAACTTGGAATGCAGACACGGAAAAATAAATATAGCAGTGCCCAGAGGGAGCGTATTCATTTATGATCACTGTATGCATTGCAGATTGCAGTTCCACTAGGGCATGTTACTGCCATATGGCAAGAATTATCATTTGTATGATTTTATATACGTGAAATTATAATTTTCACAGATTGTCTTAAATTATATATCCTTGTAATGTCTTCAATTTCCCAGCAGAATTTTTTAAATGTAAAAATAATTCCAGAACACAGTCCATAATCAACAGCTGAAGGGTCGAGAACAGCAGTTATTAAAGACTTTATGAAGTGCATTGATCTCACACTAATGCGCAAACACAAACACAAACACACACACACAGACACGCACACACACACACACACAAACACACACACACAGACATGCACACACAGACACGCGCACACACACACACAGACACACACACACAGACACGCACACAGACACGCACACACACACAGACACGCACACACACACAGACACACACACACACACAGACACAGACACACGCACACACGCACACACGCACACACGCACACACGCGCACACGCGCACACGCGCACACGCGCACACGTGCACACACACACACACACACACACACACACACACACACACACACACACACACACACTGCCCTGCTCCATGAATATGCTTACCGACTGAGCCATACTTTCTAAGTGATGTAGTTTCTTAGAGTTCAAGTAACGTTTCCTCAGAATAGCAGCTGGAGTGTGATGGAAATAGCAACCCAAGTCCCTTTTTTAATGCAATGACATCAGAAAAGTGAAAGATTTCTATAAAGGTGGTCCTGAACTGGTTAGGTGAAGTCAGTTCATCCTCGGTTTTATTGGTATGGTAACCTCAGCCAGAAGTGACGAACACCAGGAAAGTGTTATAACACCAGGAGAAGTGCTATTACACCAGGAGAGCACTTTTCTTGTCCTACTCTAAATTCGAACCAAATATATATTAAAAATATATTCATGTTTGTTATAATGTTTGTTTTTAGTAATGTAAATGTATGTATGGCCATATAAGACCAGTTTCCAAGATCCAGATCAAGTCTAGACTATCGCTTTCAATGCTGATTAGTTTTTAACACAAACTAGTAATTGAATAAAAGTAGTTATTCATGAGATGTTATTAAATGATAATATACTGCAATGATCTATTTGCATCATTTTTTTTTTTGCCAAATGACCTGCCCTAAGTTTTGATTCCCTTTTGTGAAATATGACGAATTTGGACATTCATTCTTGACGCTACACAATCATTGAGGCTTTTCCAGTTTCAATTTTTGGTTTTATATTGTCATAAACTTTTGAATGGTGTGTATATTTAAAAGAAATGGGTGCTCAGAAACTCGGGTAGAACGTCTCACCACTTCATGCTAGGCCGTCTGGTCTGGCCGCAATGGTAATGCAGCCATTTCCACTTCCTGTCCAGACGAGACGACTGACCAGAGTGGCTCTCGGTCACTCAGATTTCATCAAGCAACACGCCGGCTCCTCCTTTCCGTCCCGACCGCATAAAAATTCCCATTGATGGAACATGACATTTTACAGCTTACAGTATGAACTCACACACTGTCCCACATCACACTCTATAATTCAGATCTATTTAAAGGGCCTGCATTTGGATTGTCCACAAAGAGGCCTGTTCTTTGGTTGACCAGGTGGAGTTCAGCCGTCCAGCACTGCCTGAGCACTATAAAGCATACACTTATTTACAACAGCAGAACAGACTGGACCTCTTATAGAGCGGCACATGACCTCTGAGGGAGGAAAAAGTGTGAATTGCTGGACTGAGGTCGAGTTTTTAATTTCATCTTGAAATTCAAATGCAATTATGGAACTGCATATTTAAATTCTGTTTGTTTCAATGTCAGAGAATGATTCAAGCAGCCTAGGATCCATTATCCATTATCCAGTAAGGGTCCAATAATATCTGGGTGGGTATCTACATGCCTTTTTATTGAATGTAGTGTACACCTTATGGACAAAAGTATTGGGACACAAATGTTTTTCAGGGTTTGGGCTAGGACCCTCATTTCCAAGAAGATTGAATGCTGTAAAGGGGGATCAACTCCACATTGAAGTCAATGTATTTGAATGCTATGTCATCAAAGTCTCCGCTGGTGTAATGGCCTGGCGTCCCAATACTTTTGTCCATATAGTGTTTCATCTTAGCAACAGTACTAATTCCAATAAGATTCATGCTAAATATACTAGCTCTTATCAACTATTCTAAAAAAGCTGTAGTGCAATTAATGCTTCACGCAGACTTTGGACACAGTTGGATGGCTGGATGGTAAAACCCTGTAACCCGATGAGATCAGTCTTTTCGGGGAAATTAAAGAGTTGCCCTTGGATGATTTCGCTACAGGCAGCATCCATCACTTTTCTCGCTTCGCATGGCTGGGGTGAACAGGTCCAGTCTCAAATGACTGCAAGAACTGCAAGATCGTGTTTACCCTGGTCCAAAAAACTGGTTTCAGAAACCTTTATAATAAGCCAATGATTCAGGAGCGTTAGAGGAGGAAAAACATGATGATGAAAGGCTTTCACATATCATGGTTGTAGGACAAAGACAGAAAAAGACAAAGACTATGGCAAAACGTTCATAGGCAGCATTACTAACATTACTTTGTAGGAACCTCATTGAATGCAAGACAGTCAGAGACTTTGTATTGGCCACTTTTAATTAGTGAGCATGGATGTCCGTGCTGGTCACTGTAAAATGGATCAGTATGTGGAACTGCAGTTTCCCGTGTGCCGCTGTCTTTAACTATATAAAAGAAACTCCATGCTATGTTTATTGTTAGACCATGGTGGTTTCTGTGTGAGTGTGACCACGTTCAGGACAAATTTCACACCACATTTATAATATGTCTATTGATTGCTTAATCATGGTAACAGAAAAGATCTTTCTTGCGCAGAGTTTGTGATATAAAGCTGCTTGTAAGTTGTTTTGCTGTGACAGAATCCATGACTGTTGCACTATCGTAGAAATAGCTACAGCTTTTATGATTTGCCTGTTTTTGAGTTTGTGATTTTTTACTTTTTTGGGTAGATGGCCAATGAGGGTAGATGGCAGTTAGGGTAAAAGGCACGTCAGTCATAGCTGGGTTTAGCTAAGACCTACAGGCTTTGGTCCGCAGCCTAAAGAGTCACAGTGTGATTGTCCCCTCCCATCACATAAACACCAAACCAATTTGAGGATCTAGTCAATGACAGCATTAAAAATTATATTCTGAACTGAGGACCAAATACTGACATAATGAATGAACATACATATATAAATATATATATATAAATCATTTATGTACCTCAAATCAGAAAGCATAGTAATAATCAATCAGTGTAAATATAAATCGATATAAATACATTTATGTTAGATGAAACAACATCCAGTATATCACCACTGTTTATTTTCAAAGATATCTTCCTTGTTATATCTTCTGGGCTGTGTATCACACTGGGGCCATTGAGTTTACAGGGATTTTCCAGTAAATAAATCTGACACGTGAACCCCTCCTCTGCACCCTGCTGTCAGACCACAACTGAGCTCCTCTGAGCTCTTGACCTCGCCAGAGCCGTCAGGTTCCCAAGCCTCAAGCTGGTGGCCTGCTGCCACATTAACCATAATGACACACACTATACTTAGGATTTTTAACAAGATTATGGATTCCCACACATAGTTTTCTGATGGTGTGGGCTCAGCGCATCTTTGGTGGGTGCAATGAGTTATTAGGTGGGCGATATAAATCACCCTGAGGGTTCTGGACATCAGACCATAGACTACACTGCTGAAAAGAGCAGGGGGATCAGCTACGGCATAGACGAAAGGTGAAAAAAGATAAATATAGCATGTGTAAAATGTGATCACAGTGATTATACGCATTTCTAAATAGTACATTTTGACTAATAATAATAATGATTAAGAAACTCTTAATGCTGACCCAGTCTTTGGGAAATCATGACTTTGATCCCCAGTGAGACCACAGCCATCCGTGACTAGGAATCCAAGCGAGCACAGTTGGCCTAGGATGGCCTTTGCTCCCCCATAACTCAGCGTGAAGCCAGCCAGCATATTCACCTGAAGAATCTGATGAGTATCTGATATTTACATTTACGGCATTTAGCAGACGCTCTTATCCAGAGCGACATACTCTAGTTCTCGCATAGTCCACATGTGTTTCTCATACCTGAAAAGCTATATTTCAATCAACATCCACTAAGTCACTGCCAGCTAAGTTACACACCTTAACAGATCGTGTCAAAAGAAAAGTCAGAGGTTTTAGGGCAAGTAAGGAAAACATAGAGTTAAGAGGGTAAGTAGCCTTTTTAAAAAATATATATAAAAATATCGATATACAGTGTTCCCCCACGAAGTCGCGGTTCAGAGTTGGCGGCTTCAGTCATTCCTGGATTTTTTCTTAGAATCGAACTAATAATTGTTCATGGAAACCCCCGCAAGTTCGCGGAAACCGCAAATATCCTCCGCATTTTTTTTTGTTGCTTTTTTCGTGGCAATATAGAATTTTTTGTGCATGTTAGTGCTAAATTATTCAGAAAAATAGAATTTGCTCATTTTGTAACATAAATATAAATGGAAATTTAGCTACATTTCCATATAAAATGTGATTGTATACATTTTTAGTACTGTCGAGAAAACACAAAGCAACCGAATATTGGCTGCTGCTCTGTGATGCATCTCTGGCAGCTGCAGTCCAGCATTCCTGCATCAGAACAGTTACCTGGATGGAGTGTCTCGAGTGTTTCGCGGAGTGTTATTGTGTTTTTTTGTTTTGTTCTTCTTAAAACCCTGTATTTTTATTACTGTAAATTAAATCAGTTTCTTACTGTATTTACCTGCTTATACCAAAGAAAACGACAGCACATACCAAAGAAAACGCGTCTCCATGAATTACAGTACAGTCTATACAGGGGTAACATCGGTATTTACATTCTAGCATTGCTCTATGAGTAATGATAAACTGTATAAACTAGAGTTCATGATAAACTGTACAGTACAAATGTGGGTTTACCTTTACATTTTTTAAGGGTAGTGTATTAAGCTGAGTTTAAAATGAAATGAAAGTGTTTTGGGACCATATCTGGGAGCATATTTAGGGTATTTTTAGGCTTTTTTTGTGGGTGCTCTTGGAACATAACCCCTGCAAATTTTGGGGTTCTACTGGACACTGTATGGATAAAAAGTATTGGGATTTTTCAGGGTTTGGGTGAGGCCCCTTACTTCCAGTGAAGGGTAATCAAATTTTGACCAACGCCATGCTTCCAACTTTGTGGATAAAGTTTGGGGAAGGCCTTTTTTATTCCAGCATGACTAAACCCCAAGTTGTTGGTGTGGAAGAACTTGACTGGCCCCCACAGAGCCCTGACCTCAACCCCATCCAACACCTTTGGGATGAACTGGAACGGAGATTGCGAGCCAGGCCTTTTCATCCAACATCAGTGTCTGACCTCATAAACGCTCTACAGAATGAATGGGCACAAATTCCCACAGAAACTCCAAAATCTTGTGGAAGCCTTCCCAGAAGAGTGGAAGCTGTTATAGCTGCAAAGGGGGACCAAATCCATGTTAAAGTCTGTGTATCTGAATGCAATGTCATAAATATCCCTGTTGGTGTTATGGTCAGGCATCTCAATACTTTTGTCCATTTAGTGTATATACTGTATTGACAAAACGTATTGTATCAATACAATATAATCTTGAAATAAGGGAGCTTAGCTGTCAGTATTCCAAGTATTTCACTTATTTCCTTCTGTAACAACTTCATTATGATGTGTGTTTGCTTCCCAGTGATAGTTTGCACAGTATTTGCTATGCACATTAAAAACTAATTTTTCAAAACTGACAGAAAGATTAAATGTAAAAGTAGATCGTCCCATGAATGAAGCTATTTTGGGAATATACAATGTGAAACTAGTTTGTTTAAAGGGAATTATTGTTACTGATGTTGTATTTATACTTTATTTTTCAGGTCAGTTCAGTATTTCTGCAAGCAGGTCAGCTCTGTGTTTAAGAAGTGAGTTGCATCATTAATACAAATTAAATAATTTAAAAACTACCTGGAGTGCAGTGCTGAAATGTTGCATTGTTGCCTGAATTACATTGCTGCTTATTTTTTTCTCACGGAAATCCACGCTGAGACCTCCCCAGAAGGAAGAGGTGAATTAGGCCAGTGTTATCAGGGGCCTGACTGAAGGTTATACAAGGACGTTTTAGAAAAAAAATTGCCGCACCACACGGACCAATCACAGCACAGCACTGCACTGATGTTTACGAGGCAGTAAATCAGTGCTGATGAAATTTCATGGTAGTTTTCCAGAGTTCAAGAGTGATTTTCAATCATTACCACTTCGGGATGACATTGCAAAAGCTGCACACTAGCTGACTTCACTGTTATTACAGAATACTGTACGTTCACAATCACTAATCTCACTTCTGCTTTCACAAATGCCAACAGCAACAACCACACTGCCCTAAGATGGTGTTAAAGGGGGGTGAACAGGGGCTGATGTCATGTTTATGGTCAAGTCGAAGGCTAGGGATCATGGTGGTCTGGGAAACTCCATAAAAATGAGCCTGAGGGCTTTAATCAGGCTGTTTTTTCTACTGCAGGGAATCTCAGGAAAAAGTCACTAATGGTCTGGGAAAAAAACACAGAAGGACATCCAGAGAACAACCCAGTTCAAGTTAATATAGACTCTAACTTTTCAATTAGTTTTTATCTTTTTTTCAATTACTTTTTTTCTGTATGTAATGGTGATGGCAGATATAGCCCCCGAACCCCTACTCATACTGGAGTCACTGGAGGCACAAGAACACACACACACACACACACACACACACACACACACACACACACACACACACACACACATTTGGAGCAAGTCAATTATTATAGAAAAATGAAAGTCCAATCAGCCTTGCTGACCAGTCAATGTACTCAAATGAATATGATCTAATTGATCTAACATCACTATAAATTAGAGCTTGGCTAAGTTTATTCAAGTAGGGGATGAAAAACATCTACGCTGTACTGTATTGTCACTGTGTCTCATATTTGTGCAACATAAAACATTAAGAGCTAGTCCACATGATCCATTCTAATGTGTTGAACATGGACACTGTAATAAGTTAGGGGACAAACACACAAACAGTCTGAGTTAAGATTTTGCAACTAAATGTGTCTTATATTGTGAAACATCACTTCAGCTTTCATGATGGCCAAATCAACTCGGGGATAAGGCCGCCATGACGTCTGTTTTTTTGGTTGTTTTGAGGTAGATGGTAGATACGCACAGATCTGTTATAACTTAAATGCTATCCGACAGGTATATAAGTCAAGGCCAGAAGATTTTCATGTTTTTTTTTAAAGTGAAAATAAGCACATACTCTCTACACAGAGCAAAGCTCTGCATATTTTACTGAAAGATTATTGTTTGTTTGCTTCATTTTTGCATGTCTGGAAGAAGGAATGCATCAAATGTGGCCTGTTGCTTGAGTCTCATTCAAAATGAGAATTTTTTTTTTTTTTTTACCAGTATACAAAACAAATAAACAAATAATAAAATGAACAGAAAAAGGCCATATTAAAGTGTATTTTCTACAGAGGAGGTGCACTATGAAAATCAGCAAATCATGTCATCTGATCTGGTGGCCTAGTGGTTAGGGTGTTGCCCCTGCACACAGAAGGTTGTGGGTTCAAATCCCAGCACCGAAATTCCTTTGAGGTGCCATCCCCACACACTGCTCCCTGGGTGCCCCTTATTGGGGGCAGCCCCCTGCTTCACTTGGTGAATGGGTTAAATGCAGAGAAAGAATTTCATGCTGTGGTGTGTTCACGTGTGCCTATAAGGGGTCACCTTACTTATAAAGTATGTATACATGCTTTCGCTCTTGACTGGATCAAGTAACTTATGCAGTTTCCAGTTTTATAGATGACGGTTCAGCATGGTTTTGAGGCAAGCATGTGATGCTTATTGGTGGGGTATAGGTTTCTATTACTAAGCCACATTACCCTCACAGCTCCAGTGCAAAACTAAAAAAAAGCCCATTTTAGACACTTGGCTGATCGGCGGCATTTGGGGTGAGGTGGAGGGAGCGGACTGTAAATTTGATTTTTGGCCAAACTCTCACTTCACGCATCCAAGAGTATCTTGGCAGTGATGCTGGCTCTTCTTCTTGATAGGTTACTACAGATGAAGATACTGTTTTGCAAAGCATCCACTAAATCAAGTAAAAAAAAAACAATTATCTGATGTAATCTTTAATGTACGTGTAGTAATAAAGAACTAAGTCAAGTGTAAGGAGTTAAACGAGGCCTCGCAGCATGACAACTTTGCTTATTCCAAAACAGCACTATGCCGGACCTTTGCCTCATTGGCATTAGTGTGAAAACGTACAGTATTTTTCAGACAGATCGCAGTGTGAGTGTCACGGCCTCTCTGAGTCATTTGTTGGCTACAGTATGGCGGGGTCTGACAACACACACCAAGCCAAAACGTGAAAAAAACATTCTCATGGTCATCACCTCTGGTGGCCGGCCAGCTCCACGGTCCTGCCTGCCAAAGCCTAAAAGCCCTGAGCTGAAGCCAGCAGATCCGGATGAAAAATGGACCCTGTGGTTGCATACAAATCCTGGGAGGGCAAGTAAGCGCTGTACTGTACATGGATTTCTGCTCAAATTCTTTAATGCAATGGTTTGGCCATTTCCACTTTTCTTTACATTTTCTTTTTAATTTTAGACAATTGCTACGTTAACTTACATTGAAATGTATAAACAGCATCTCCTCATTTTCATTTCCTGTAAAGTTCTGACAGATCATGTGTGTATATACATATATATGTGTGTGTATGTGTGTGTGTGTGTGTGTGTTTGTGTCCTGGAAGACAAGTATAGAACTAGAGTAGAATGATTTTTTATCATTTAAGTATATGTGATGATGTACATCTGTGATGTTGCCTCCACCACTGTGACTCAGTGGCCTGTTTACGGCCTTCTACTACTATCACTGATTTATTAAGTGTGTTTCTCTTGGCTGTGGTGAACTCTGAATGAAACATGAGATCGGAAAGCACACTTGCTGAAGAGTGCAAGTGAGTTTGTGTGTGTCAGGGTAGGGTGAGTTTGTGTGTGTGCATGCGTGAGCGCTTGCACGTGTGTTTATGTATGCCGATATGTATGTGTGCCAAACATCTGCTCTTGCTCTGAACATCTGCCCTACGAGTTAACTGACAGATGTTTTGTAGACATCAGCACATTTTAGAAGACACATTTTTTTTGTTTGTTTTGATCATACTAACCTTATCTTCGATTTATTCTTCCATCCGTATTTGTTTAACACTTCATGGTCATTATTGACTAATCCATGTTACCAATGCAAGGTTTACTAACCATTGCCAAGAGTCAAATCATCTCCCAGCTAGAGGCCTGTGTGCCTTATCGTTTAGTCAATGAAGCTTAAAGGTTTGTCTTCAGATTGCCTCTCGTCTCTACCTCGCTGTCACTGAGTAGCTTTGCTGTCCTGAAGCAGCTTGAGGCAACATACTATCACGTCAGAAATGTTCAAAAGCCATTTCATATGAGTCTGAGTTTAATCTTGAGCATCTGGAGTGAAAGTCTGAGTCTAGTGTCAAGTCTCTGAGATGCGAGAGAGAGTTGAGTCTCAAGTCTTTGGGGTTTGAGTTGAGTGTCGAGTCGTGCGAGTGCGAATCTGAGCCAAACTTGGGTGCGAGTCGGAATCCAGTCTCGAGTCTCTAGGGTGTGCACAGTTTATCTGTATTGTGAGTCCGAGGCAAGTCTTGGGTCTCTGGGTTGTGAGTCCAAGTAAAATCTTGCGTCACTAGGGCAGGGGTGTCGAACTCCAGTCCTGGAGGGCTGTGGTCCAGCACGTTTTGGTGAACACCTGGTTCACCTCGCCAGTTAATTGTCAGGTTTAGTGAATGTGTTTGAGGGGGAGAACCATCAAACTGTGCTG
>JBBIGA010106235.1:0-10784 GCA_037576975.1 Alestes dentex | reverse complement strand
TAGAGAGAGAGAGAGAGAGAGAAGGGAGAGAGAGAGAGATAGAGAGAGAGAGAGAGAGAGAAGGGAGAGAGAGAGAGAGAGAGAGAGAGAGAGAGAGAGATCTCATATTGGGTGCATTTGGGGTTTAAACTGTAGGTCTTATCGGAATGCTCTTAAAATTTGAATCTTCTTAAAAAATAATTACATTTACAGTGACCTTGGTCTTGTTTGATCTACATTTTAGAAGTTTATATTTCGAACATCTGAGTTTGCATCCAGATGGTCTCTTTGATGGTGGTCTCTGACCCTGTGGTCCAGAGATGGAGGGACCGCCCCCACGGACTGATGAGCACCAGGAACGGCTTTTCATTGGACGGTCTCGACCGGGACCCCGCCCATTTTCAGCGCAGAGATGAACAGGTGACTCAAGGGTGAAAGAGAATGCAGAACTTACTTTCATTTTATTTCGTTTTGGGCTGGTTTTTATCCTCCACGACCAAAACTCAGGACTCATTTTAACCATTAAGATTGTAACCAGGTAATAAATACAGACTCTTTAGAAACAGAGGGCTTTAAACCTGCCTGATGTGTCTATTCACCATGTCATGAAGCAGCTGCCATGATGTAACACCTTCTTCAACATCTCCTTCTACCAAAGCACCATGAAAAGTAAGTATATTTTCAGCTACACTCACTGTACTGCTGTCCCAGACTGTCCTACATTGTTTTATATTGCCCTGTATTAACCTGTATCGTGCTGCACATCCCATATATAGATAAATATTACAGTATTTAAGTGTTTGCTTCTTGTTTTTTCATCAACAAAGTTAAATACTACAGAATTGTGCCTGAAAACATCCAAGGAAGTTGGAAAGAGTTTGAGCGTGAACTTCAAAAGCGAGGATGTGTCCTGAAGGAGTCCACAGTGAAGGAGTGCAAAGTCATTCTGGTTTTCTGTCTTCCTGGAAAATACACTAAAGCAGCAGTGCAAAAACTCGATGAATCTGCTGGCAATGATCCTTTTGGTATGAGTCGAATAAATGATCATTTTCTGGATAATCCAGAGTTTAAACATGTTAAAGTGTTTTAACCTTTTGGCTGCATTTGCAGATAAACCAGTTGTTCTGGTGGTGCTCCATCACACCTTTGATACAGAGAGTGTCGTTCCAGACAGCAGCAGATCTGTAAAAAGGAGGGATACACTTGTCGTGGACTGTCTGGTCCATGAGGATAGAGGAATTTTGCGGTGCAGTAGGAACGAGGAAGCTATAAGAAATGTTATAGACAGGCTTGAAAGTGTGGTATGCACCTTTACTCTACTTTACTGACTGTACTTAATATTTTTGCTCTGAAATACAATGTTATTTTTATAAAAAATCCATAAATTGATGTGAAACAGTGCATTAGTGAAAATAATGGTGAGATTACTCAATTACCCATACAATCAACATGAAAGAATATTTTTAAATAATATTTCTTACCAAAAAATGTCATTGTGTGACTTTTATTATTTATAAAATGTCTCACAAAAATAATATTCAGCTCTAACTATTTCAGTCTCAGACTCTTTCTTAATAGGTTTTGGAATGTAAAGAATCCTGTTTTTCAACAGTTTATCACTGTTAACTCATAGACTGCAGCTATGAGTGTTGAAAGGTGAAGAATAACATGTCTGATATTTTCCTTCACAAGAAAAGACGACCTCAACCACAGCCAAGTAAGTCATAGAGTATAAAGAAACATAACTCTGAACTCTGACATCCACACACTGACTGCCCACAAAACTCCTTTTCCCCAAAACTATAAAGCAGAAGTTCAAAATAATCTGACTACTAAAAAAATATAACTATTCATTAAATCCAAATAAAAATAGCAATGTGATAATAATAACAACAATAATGCTACTAACAAAAGAAACAGTAAAATGATTTTACCTACTTAATTATACAAGTGAACATTTTTCACAGTCTATACATTAGCAGATCTAGAACCCTGTGAAGTTCAAAAGTGTAGTGAACATTTCATTATCTGGATCAGGTGTGTTTAAATTTAAATAGGTGTGTTCATTAAATATCTGTGAGATTTCTTTTTCAAGTCGTTCTTTATTATTTTTGTACAGGAATTCAGAATAGTAGATTTTACACAAATTAATGTGTTTTTCCAAAACAAAGGCTGAGTCTCAGTTCATTTAACATTCCAAGAAAAATAATGAAATGCGAGTTTTATGGCCACGTAGCACGTGGTAAATACATGCTGCACATGTGGTAGTTTATCTAAGCTAATACCTTTCTTTCAAGTCAGTGGTTTACTCTTATATACACTTATATACACTGCTACATTAAGATAGTTTCTGTTCGAAATAGTGGTTGTTTTTGTGTTACAGAAGGTTGTGTTGATTAATCTCCCACAGATAAAGAGCAGACTGAACAGGGAGCTGCATCTGGGAGAGAGACATCCAGAGAAAGAGGAGATACAGGTATGTCTTAACTTGGAAAATATTCACTATATCTTGATCTGACAACAAAGTGCTGCTGTTAATATCTAAAATGTTTTTTGGATGGTCATTCTCACATATATGCTCTTACTTTATCTACAGATGAAGTACAGACTGAACAGAAAGTTGCATTTGTGAGTGGGACATTTGCAGAAAAGACAAATACAGGTATGTTTTAGTTATCATTGAGTTTTGTACTCTGGCAGCGAAGAGTGTCTGGAAGAGTGGCCCTCATGGAAGCCTACTCCCAAGGCTTCAGGGAAGAGTGGAAGGACTAGCTGCCCCTCCTGTGCACCACGGTCCACCATTGTGCCTATTCTATGGGCAAGCCGAGCCCTTAGAACCTCCTGGGGAAGCCCCACAGTCTGTGCAGTTGCACTTATAACCCCCTGTCTGACAACCTCCTTCCTGCCTCTTGCTGTCTGCGAAATGGACCAGTCTATTACAGTAATCAGGCCTCTGTGGAGTGTTTCCCACATTAACCCTGGGCCCTGATGGTGAGAATCATCTCAGCCTCGACTCAGGGACATCGGGCAATTTCATCAACGCCACCTTGGCTCACTAAAATTACTAGAGATGTTACTGGATCACCCGCTCCCACTCTTAGTGGCAGCCATTAGTGGCTGCTCACTATGGGATGACCGCCCCTGCCCTTCCTCTGGTTCTAAGCTTCCCTTGGCTTCAGCACCAAACCAAATGGATTGATTGGTTCACACAGTCCTTGGCAACTTGGGTACCCCAGTGTCCTGATTCCATAACTGGACCTTCCTTCTCTACCCATTTCAGGGTCTTCAGGGATATCTTCAGGGATGTCAGGGCATTTGTGGTAGCACGCCAGGTGTGTGCGAGCTGTAAGGAACCAAGGACTAAGTCAGTGGGACTGCATCATCCCCTGCTCATTCCATCATGGCCCTGGTCTTACCTGGCAATGGACATTATCACGGGATTGCCCCCTTCCAGGGACAACACTGATATTCATCATAGTGGACTGCTTCTTCAAGCTTCTGACAGCCAAGGAGACCTGCTTCTGCACAAGATGGACCTGGTTTCAGACCACGGTCCATAGCTTGCTTGCCAGTTCTGGAATACTTTCTGTCAGCTCTTGGAGTGGCTTCGGTAACCCTGTTGTCTAGCTACCACCCATAGGCCAATCCCCCTGCACTTTGCATCCTGCTGACAATTTATCCCCAGTCATCCAGCTGTCACAGCTTAGCCCTTGTCAAAGACATGCAGATCCTTACATTTGCCCATTGTTCCTGCTTCCAACACATGAAAAACTGATTGTATACTTGCTGCCTAATGCATCCACTATTTGACATTGTTGCAATAGAATCAGTTTTATTCACTTAACATGTCAGTTGTTTTCATGTTGTTGCTGATTACTGTAAACTATTTGACCAAAAGTATGTGGACACAGTCAAAGTTCCAATCCAGGTGTTTGCGTAGGATTGATGTCAGGGCTCTGTGCCGGCCATTGGAGTTCCTTCACACCAAAAAAGGAAAGGGTTTCCATTACACAGTTTCCACAAAGATGAAAACAAAGACATATCAAAATGTCACTATATCCCGTAGAATTAACATCCCCCTTCACTGAAACTAGCCCTAATCCCTGAGAAATGGCCCAGACCATTATACCTCCATCACCGAACTTTACTCATTACAGACTTATTTCATCTGTGCAGCTGCTTGGGCATGGAAACTCACTTCATGAAGCTCTTATTGTGCAGTTCTTGTACTGCTGTTCCTTTCAGAAGCAGTATAGAACTCTGAAAGAAATACTGTTGATGTGGCAAGTTGTCTGTTCATATCTGGAAGAATTTTTTAACTGATTATTGTTTTTACACAGCGGAAGTACAAACAGAAGAAAGACCTTTCTTTTCAAGATTCAAAAGCACACGTGGAATACAGGGTGAGTCTAAGAAAAAATGAATAAGAATTAATAAGAAAGGTCACAGTATAACATTTTTTCACCAACACACTATTTCAAAGGATCTGGTTAGGTTGCAATTTCACACACGAAACATGATATGTAAGATTTTATTACGTTGAAACTAACAAAAATGATTCAGCAATATAACAGTGATGTGATTGTTAAAGTGTTCTATCTGATCCATTACTTCTTATTTTTCTCAAAAAAGTTAACAAAATTGTACCTGAAAATGGCAAACGATACTGACATGAATTTGAAAGTGATCTTCAAAAGCGAAGACATCTCCTGATAAAATCTTCAGTAAAGGAGTGTAAAGCCATTCTGGTTGTCTGTCTTATTATTTCACGACCTGGAACCTATTTTGACAAAAATGATTCAGCAATATAACAGTAATGTAATTATTAAAGTGTTCTATCTAATCTTTTACTTGTTATTTTTCTCAAAAAAGTGAAATGCTACAGAATTGTGCCTGAAAATGGCAAACTATACTGGAATGAACTTGAGAGAGAACTCCAAAAGCGAAGTCGTCGCTTGAAGGACTGTTCAGTAAAGGAGTGTAAAGCCATTCTGGTTGTATGTCCTATTATTTTACGACCTGGAACAGACATTGAAGCAGCGCTGCAGGAGCTGAATGAAGCTGCTGCCACTGATTCTATTGGTATGAGTAACATAACTAATCTTGTTCTGGATAATCCAGAGTTTAATCATGTTTTACATGTTAAATTGTTTTAACCTTTTACCTACATTTACAGATAAACCAGCTGCTCTGGTGGTGCTCCATCACACCTTTGACACACAGAGTGTCATTCCAGACAGCAGCAGATTTGTAAAAAGGAGTGACACACTTGTTGTGGACTGTCTGGTCCATGAGGATAAAGGACTGTTACGGTGCAGAAAGAATGAGGAAGCTCTAAGGAAGGTTACAGACTGGCTCAAAAGTGTGGTATGAACCTTTACTGTACAGAATTTACTGACTGAACTGATATTTCTGCTCTCAAATACAATGTTATCTTTAATAAAAATCCATGAATTGAGAGAAAGCAGTGCATTAGCAAACTGGCTAAAATAATTTGCTGCAATATTTTTAAAGGTCTCATCTTATAAAAATCAGTGGAGTCACGTTTGAAGTCTGAAGTTTAGGTCCACACCGGAGCTCCGAAGCCAACATAACTGACAAATACTGAAACCTTAATCCAATTAATACGCACTGTGTAAACTACATGTCTAACTTTGTAATGTTCTTACTTTGATCCCTGTGGAGTTTACAGTCATTGGGTTCCAGCCACTTTATTATATTCTGTTTTCGAAAACAGGGACCTTTCTACAAGCATCAGAAACATACTGGCATGGCATAAAAAAGATATAGATTATAGTGAGATTTAAAATATTAATGAGTCACACTGACCAAATGAATGACCTCATATGTGCAAGTAAGCTGTGTCACATTTAGAGCAGTAACCACTGTTTGCAGTTACTGTTTAGCTTAGACTAGCTTATGTGTTTTGCCTAAATGTGCTTCACTGAGGTTTTGCAGCTGTGGGTTGCAGTTTGGGAGATATATGAAGCCTGAATGGAATGTGTCTTAGATCTAACAACATTGTGCACCTGGGTAATCAGTGTGGCCTTTATCTGAGTCACTGAGTGTCAAAGCTTCAAGTATTTTTTGCTGTTTGCACTAATCTGCCTGCCATTAGATAAAATGTCCTAAGTACTCTAAATACTGGCCTGATACACACTTCACAAAATATTTAGTGAGGTGCAGAGCAAACACTACCTCTACAGGTGGGACCTGCCCTGACAGTTTGTGAACCATTGAATTAGTAGATTCAGCACTGTTAATTCTATTCTATTCTATTCAATGCAGTTAAAAAAAAAACTTTATTTGTCCCCGAGGAGCAATTTAAAAGGTTATTTTATAGAGGTAAAGGGGCATTTGACAGAGCTATTTAAAGTTATCATTCGGTCATGCGTGAACACACCACAGCACACAGTGTGAACAGCACAAAATTCAACCTCTGAATTTAACCCAATCACCAGGTAGCCAGGAACACAGCACCTGGGGAGCAGTGTGTGTTACCTTACTCAGGATACCTCAGAGGTGCCTAGCAGTCTTGGGAATCGAACCCATGACTTCCTGATCGCAAGGCAAACACCCACTAGGCTACCGTCATTATTTACAATCGTTAGTTACAGGGACAGTTTTCTTAACAGACATTGGAAAGTAAATGAGCATGTTTATCATCAGTGTATCACTCTTAACTCAAAGAAAGGGGCTCTGAGTGTTTGAAGATGAATAACATGTCTGTTTTACTCCACAGGCAAGACGACCTCAACCACAGCCAAGTAAGTCATAGAGAATAAAGAAATGTAACACACTGAACCGAACACAATGTGACATCCACATATTATTGATTTCACAAATTTCACATCCTCAGAACCTCAGAAGAAAATGTAATTTAAATCACAGTTTCAGGTTCTCAGTCATTCATAGAACCAGTTTTGACATCTCGCCGGACAGTGATTGTTCCTTTCTCATTCCAAATTGTATTTCAAAACAGGCATTTTTAGGAATTTTTTTTTAACACATCACAACTTCGCAGTTTTTCACTATACGCAGGTGCACTCGGAAACGTAACCCCCGCAGTTTTCAGGGGTTTGCTGTACAGGTATGGGATGAGATTTACTGTAGCCAGGTCTGACACCAAAGCAGAATCTACCCTCATCAAGCATTTCATGAGTTGGATCAAATGTTCTGAAGCAGAGAATCATTCAGGACAGTGGATCTCCAGGATTGGAGTGGAGAACAGTAATCTAGACTGCTTATGGTCTTTACTGTCCTTCCTCCAATCTCATCGATCTCACCAGTATATGACTGCTCAAATATGTGGAAATCATTGATTTTATAACCAATAGTTTATCTGTTTGAAGAAATGAAGGTAGTTTTCTGTTAGTAATCACTGTAGTGAAGTGTTCTGTGCTGTGAAGGTGATGGCACTGTATGAATGACCATCACTGAGTCCATTTAAGATCTGCAGCATCCAAATGACATAAATGTATTTTAATCTCAATCTACAGTTAATTTTACAAACTTTCTTTTCAAGTCAGTGTTTGTTATTTTGATACAGAACATCTGATTAGCAACTCTCATCCAGAAGAAGGGCAGACTGAAGAGAGGGATGCGCCTGAGAGTGGGAAATCCAGAGGAAGAGAAAACCAAAGTAAGTTTCAAATTTAGACAATAGAACTGTTAACCTTAGTATTTTGATTTCTAAGATGTTCCCATATTCAACAGCCATTATCAATGTAAATGAATTTAATATTAAAGAAGTCAAACTTGCTCTGAATTATATGAAAGTGTAATGTTTAAATTATTCAGGGATTGATCCATATCTAGGATTCTTTCTTCTTAAACCATGGTTTATGATGTTTATACAGGAAGTCAGAGTGTAAGATCACTCACAGCTGAAGTTTACCCTGAACTGAGAGTGGCATCCAGCATTGCATTATTGAGACAATTGGAAATAAACAGTAATAATTTACTATTATATATTAATATAGGCCAGTTTACCTTGTTTACTGTAAGATCTTAATGGCTAAGTGATGCTTCCTTATGTGAAGTCAGTATTAATGCCAATGTGAATGTAATATGAATTAATTAAGACCCTGTTCAAATAAATAAAAGAAGAGAGATAGAAAGTTGTTAACTGTGCAAAAAGTATTTTCAGCTGAAAAGAAGACAATCTGAATGTTGAAACTCACCAAGATCTGCAGCACATGTGACAAACTGTCTTAGTTAATATAGGAGAGTATTTTTTCAGGTCGGTGATGCTGCACTTTGATCTGACAACAGAGCAGCATACATGGATCTAAAAAAAACCAAACACACATAAAAAAAAAACCCACTGCACATGCGGCAGTTTATCTAAGCCAGCGGTGTCCAGCACTGTTTCAAGGTCCAAGGCTACTTTATTGTCATCAGCAGCGTAATGAGACATTTCTCCACGGACCACAGAGCAACATACAGCAACATTCAACAAAATGCAAGTTGTGACAGAAACAATACAATTAAATAGAAAATACAGTGCTGTAACAGTAAGGTACTGTAACAGTATAAAATGTGAATGGGATGTAAACCTTCCAGAGTGACTGTTGTTGCTGATTCTGCACAGGAGGCAGTTACAGCACAAAACAAAATGCAAGATACAACAGAAACAACACAATAAATAGACAGCACTGTTTGGAAGGTATATCACAAACTGTGCTGCTCTTTGAGTGTGTTTGAGAAGGTTTGTCACCCAACTGTGTCTGATCTTATTTGCACTGATTCACCACTTCATTAGGTGACTTTTTTTTATTTATAACGTTGCTGTTTTTTATACAGAAAGAGGTTAGACGAACTCACTCAGAAGTGCTGACTCAACAGAGAGCCCGGGATATGGGCATGTTTTACCTGTCACTTAACCAAATTGTGGGAACAACAAATAATAACTTGACTCATAGTTAATCATTTGTAATCAGAAATGGCTTATAAGAAAGGCAAAGGCCTCTAGATTATACTTATTATACCAAAATAAAGTTTTGGGTCCCTCATTGAGTTGTATCATTTAATTAGGAGAGAAAGGTCAAATTTTGCCTCAACAAAATTGTCATATACAAAAATAATGTAGAATACACAACATGCTACATTAACATCAGAACATAAAGCCATGGTGCCTTGGAAAAAAGAATTAATAACGTGTATGACTTTCATGAGCTTGGAGGACCACTGGAATGGCGAGGAAAGCAGTCTTGCAGGACTCCCAGAGATTGTCGAGAGTCTTTGGTTTCATCTTCCAAGCCTCCTCCTTCATCTTACTCCAGACATGCTCGATAATGCAGGTGTTATGGACTTTAACAAGCGGTGAACATCACGACACCTTTTGACTGTTCCATTTAGCACCCAATTATTAATGTGAAAGCCCTTGGCATTAAATTGATCCATTTGTTGTAACAATTGATTGATTAGAAATAAAGTTATATGCCTTTTTAAGTTACTATGTCCCTATGTGACAAGATGTAACCCCAAACCATGATTTTTCCTCCACCAGACTGTTTTCTGGGTGAATCTTGGGCCCATGCGGGTTCCAACAGGTCCCCTGCAGTATTTGCGGCATTTCTGACTAATAAAGTTACCAGTCACATAAGGACATAGTAACTTAAAAAAGCATATAACTTTATTTCTAATCAATCAATTGTCAATCCTGCAAGACAGGATTGACAATTCTTTGTCATTCCAGATGATTTAATCAACTAGTTATTTCAGTCATTGCCAAGACGGTATGGATGCGGTCCTCCAAACTCATGGAAGTCATACACGTTATTAATTCTTTTTTCCAAGGCACCATGACTTTATGTTCTGATGTTATTGCAGCATGTTTGTGTATTCTAAATACAGTATATGTATAATTTCTACATTATTTTTGTATATGACAATTTTGTTGAGGCAAAATTTGACCTTTCTCTCCTAATTAAATTATACAACTCAATGAATGATGCAAAACTTTATTTTGGTATATAAGCATAATCTAGAGGGCTTTGCTTTCTTATAAGCCATTTCTGATTCCAAATTATTAACTACGAGTCAAGTTATTATTTGTTGTTCCTACTTTTGTCAGGCACTGTAGAATAAAGACTCAAAACTACTGATATTATAACCTATGTGTAGTTATAATGGTCCTTTATTGTACTATTGTAATTAATGTTTGATATCTTATCAAGCAAATAACAGGTAATTAACCAGTGAAACAAGCAATAACAAAGGTGAATTATGTACTACACATGTAATTTTTTATCATTTATTGGCGTGAACCCTCTGGGCCCTACCAATATCACAATTTTACTAAAGAATTTGATTACTGTTGACCAGTAAGTTTAAGATGGTCAAAAAACTGAACAAACTCTAGTGATGACCAGGCATAATATTTTTGGCTCATTTGTTTAACCGAGTTCTCTTCATCTACTTTTCCATCTGATGATGTTTTAGATCATATTAATGCAGAAATATGGACAATTCAGTTTTAAATTGAAGAGAGCACTGAATGCATTCTGTACTATATGAATTCTGATTTATTGAGAAAACATCTTTGTCATTTTTAACTGATACAACAAACTGCAGGTGAGGTTTTCTCATAATGTGAACCTGTTTGTATGATTTGAAGTTTAAACTGAAGACAGAGCTTCACCCTGAAGACGGAGTCAGAGAAAAAAAGGATTTACAAACCAGTGACCAATCATCTCCTCCTCATTCAAGTATTTTTAGATCTAAAGCAGGGGTGTCAAACTCCGGTCCTGGAGGGCCGGTGTCCAGCACAGTTTGATGGTTCTCCTACTCAAACACATTCA
>JBBIGA010106214.1:0-10785 GCA_037576975.1 Alestes dentex | reverse complement strand
GTGAGAGCGAGAGAGAAAGAAAAAAGGGGGAGGGGGAGAGAGAGAAAAGAGAGAGAGAGAGAGAGAGAGAGAGAGAGAGAGAGAGAGAGAGAGAGAGAGAGAGAAAGTGAGAGCGAGAAAGAAAGAAAGGGGAGGGGGAGAGAGAGAAAAGAGAGAGAGAGAAAAAGAGAGAAAGTGAGAGCGAGAGAGAGAAAGAAAGGGGGAGGGGGAGAGAGAGAGAAAAGAGAGAGAGAGAGAAAGAGAGAGAGAAAGTGAGAGTGAGAGAGAAAGAAAGGGGGAGGGAGGGAGAGAGAGAGAGAAAAGAGAGAGAAAGACAGAAAGAGAGGGGGTGAGAGGGAGAGGGAGGGAGAGAAAAAGAAAAAGAGAAGAGCAGAAAAAGAAAGATAATCAATCATACGTTGCTTTCATTAGGCTCTGACTAGCATGATCACACATGATTCTCTCATTACTCACTCACGGCCCGCTGAGCTGAACCTGGAGGCCATATGTTCTCTGGAGTAGTCGGTTCATGGATGACTGTAGGTGTCTGAGGGTCTGTGTGTTGGTATGCGCGTCCACACTTCAGTGTCTCACCCTTATAACTACGTGTATTACAGATTAATTCCATAATAGTTACTGAACAATATGTGTTACAGGAAAGGGTCACTGAAAAATCGCTTCCAATTTAACGCATTTTTCCACATCAGCCAATGGAAGCTGGTCAGCCAAGACATGTTCCAGTAGTTTAGAGCTGGAACTACGAGGCTAATGTTAAGAACAATCACTCAAAGTCAATTGTTACCAAAACTGTTTCTGCAAAAATGCAGCACAAAAACTTCCACCAAACCTCATCCAGCCGTTCATTAAGGTGAAGCTGACTTGTGGATGTGGTTTAGGACTCAGTATAACTTACTGTGAGCTATAAAAATGAACAGAACTTCACTGCAACACAGTTTTTCCCCTCAAATGTAGTCGTCACCGATATCAACCTGCTGGTTGGGTTTGTTAGTTTAGAGCTAGAGCTGCGAGGCTAACATTGCTAACAATCACTCAAAGTCAATGGTCTGTTTCCATAAAAATACACCACCAAAACTTCTCTCAACTGACTTAAACCTCACCCAGCTGTTTATTAAGGTTTAGCGGACTTGCGGGTGTGGTTTAGCACACTGTATGATTTACTGTTAGCTACAAAAATGAACAGAACCTCATCGCTACATTCAGTTTCTTTCTGCTGGTTGGGGTTGTTGAACAGGAGCTACGAAGCTAACATTGCGAACAATCACTCAAAGTTAGTAGTTACCAAAACTTTTTCCGCAAAAATACATCACCAAAACTTCCCTCAATGCACTCAAACATCATCCACGTGTTCATAAAGGTGGATCACACTTGTGGATGTGGTTTAGGACTCACTGACTTACTGTGAGCTATGACTTACTGTAAATGAACAGAACGTCACTGCTACATTCGATTTCACGGAAAGTCAATGGTCACCCAAACTGTTTCCATAAAAATACATTACCAAAACGTCTCTCATCCCACTCAGACAGCATCCACGTATTCCTTACGGTGGATCAGACTTGTGGATGCGGTTTAGGACTCAGTATGACTTACTGTGAGCTATGAAAATGAACAGAACGTCCCAATACAGGCTCCAGATTTGGACGTGGCCAATTTCTACCTGCTGTTTTGGCCTCCCCCAGTTACAGAATGCTACCAGACTGAGAGGGTGAAGGCTGGCATGTTCTTCCTCCAAGACACACTGCATTTTTACTGCTAAATTATCTGGGACCAGTTTGTTGTATGATTTTAAATTGATCTTAAAAGGTGCACCCCAAAGAACTTTTGCATTTATTGAGGTAATTGTTGGTTAGATGTAAACTGTAAAGCTCTTTTTAGCTTTTCTTATTTTGTTTGTGGTCCTGTGCGACCTACATGAAATCTGATATGACAAAACAAACTGTAAACTATTGATGGAAAATACCACAAATGGCAAAATTTCACTTTTCCACTTCTACAGTTTTCCACCTCCCGCAGCTGTTAATCAGTCAAGACATGTTTGGTGTCCCCTTACTTGACTCAACACGCTTGGAGGAGAACACTAACGGCCAATTCTGTTAACTCAACTATCAAACACTTATGCTAGGTAACATCACAATGCGATGGAGGGAGAGGAAGGAACGTCCTATCCACCCAGAGAGAGCAAAGTCAATGCTTCTTAGAAGGCTTTAGCCACTCAGGAGCCTTTAATAAATACAAAGCTTTCATCAGATTTGTTCTAGGGCAGGTTCAGAGACTCAGAATGACTTAGCCTACTGTGAGCTTTAAAAATGACCAGAACTTTACCGCTACAGGCTATTTTTCCCCAAATTTAGTTGTGCCCTATTTTTATACCTGCTGGTTATGTCTATTATTTTAGAACTGGAGCTTTGAGGCTAACACTGCTAACAATCATTCAAAGTCAATAGTCATTCAAACTGTTTCTGCAAAAATATTCCACCAAAAATTATCTCAATATGCTCAAGCCTCATCCAGCTGGTCATTAAGGTGAAGCGGACTTGCAGATGTGGTTTAGGACTCAGTATGACTTAGTGTGAGCTATAAAAATGGACAGAACTTCACCACTGCAGGCTCTTTTCCTCCCTAATTCACTTGTGGCCAATTTCCACCTGCTGATTCAAAATCATCCTTTACTTATGTTAGTCAGTGTCCCCGGTTGTTCAATATGAAAGTTTCACACAACGTAAAGGGCAGGACCAGAGCAGGATCGATCCTTCTTTTGTGTTTTGGTCCCTCCATAGGTTTCTTCCCCCTTGACTTGCTCACTAGGGGCTCAGGTTCTGTAAGGCTGCTTTGCGACAACATCAGTTGTAAAAAGTGCTATATAAATAAAACTGACTTGACTCGACTGCTTATGATGTGGGGAAAATGTGATAACCCACAGTTTTGGACAGCAATGATATGGACATTCACTCTATATAAATCAAGTCAAGCCAAGTCAAGTTTATGTATACAGCCTAGTATCGTGCACAAAAGTCATTCAATCTGCTTTACAGGAACAGAATAAAAATATCAATGTATCACGAAGTATAAAAATTGTATGAAGTAAGACAATAAAGGAAATAAAGGAAATAAAAGAAGTAAAATATTGCACTGAAAACCAATTAAAGAAGAACAAAAGAATGATGAAAGTGCAGATGTTTAAAAGAAGTAATGACTCTGTTAATGCTGTTTTTTTTTTCTATTCAAAACTGTTTTGTTTGGGAAAGTAAATGTACAGTACAGTGCAGAAGTCTTAAGCACCTGTGGAAGTAATATTTAAGAACCGTTTAGATGAGCAATGAGTGTTTTCATATGAATATAACTAAATATACTAAATAAAACTAAAAGGATAAATACAAATACCATTATACAGTAAATAGTGATTGTATGTACAGTATATCAGTATGTTCTGGTGGAAGTCCAGTATTACTTGTAGTTTCCATCGGAAACCTGGTTTGACTCAATCAGTCCTTCATTAAATTACATCAGGAGCTGCTGATGGAGTTTCATAAATCTAAACAACGACTGGAGGAACTGAGGAGGAATCTGGAACCGAACCTGTGTTCTCCTCACCAGCTCACACAGTATCAACTACTTTTATACAAACAAAACAAATCTTGATACTTTTTTTACTACTTTCTTGATTGTTTGCATTAATCTAATGTTAAAAGATAGACACTTCATCACACACTGAGAACAATTTCTTTGAACAGTTTGCATAGGGCTTTTGTAAAGTTCTGCATGTACTGCACTTTAAAAACTCATTTAAGGTCCACGGTTTGACCTCAAGAACATTGTTGATAACCTGGGGGGCTAAAACGTACCAGGCCAACACCTTTTATTCCCCCTAACAATGTGACATCCCTTCAAATAAGCCTTTAAACCTTTAATGATCAGAGTGAACACGGACTAAGTCACAGTTAAGACCAATCTTACCAAGCCCCACTTAAAGACAACTTCTTCCGACTCGAGTGTGCAGTATAGTCTTCTCCCCGCTCCAGCTCCTCCCCTAATCCGGTAATTGTGGAGCTGAATCAGGTTTTGGATGAGAGGAACACACTGTAGCTGCGGTTTCTCCCGAGCACACCCTCCGACCCAGTCACCCACTGACCCCCAGAGCTTTATGGGGCACCAAGCTCTATTGATCCTAATCTTAACCTACAGCTTTGACCCCCACGTCACTCACGGGTTATTTGTAAAGCAAATTATTTACAGCTGGCCCACGGACAGATAAATCATAGGAGAAGACATGTCAGCGGAGCTCTCTAAATAGCGCACCAGAATACCTGAGCCGAATGCCTTTTGGGTTAAAGAGGGTAAAACACAGGGCCGCGGATTCCACCGCTCTCTGATCGTTTTCCAACAATTGTTTACCACTTTTCAGTCAACTGTTTGTTTATCTGCATTGATTACGGGGAGGGGGGGGCAATCACATATCCACGCTCAAACACTGAGGCCTTATTTATTTATTCCCTTAAATCCATAATTTCTAAGACCAGTTTTAATAGTGTGCACTGTGAGAACGTCTGCTAAAAACATACACGAGAATATTTGAATACATATCAGCCCCATTTGAATTTTTGGGACAGCGAGTCCATTCATTTGCCTATTGAAATAAATGCTTCACCCTCACTTTCACAAGTCATTTTGCACTCCTGATCTGCTCCATCTTTACACACAGCAATGTCTGTGTTACACTGTTATTTGTCACATTAATGTTCCTGTCATTATGTTGAACTATTGTTTATTGTCTATATTTTCTCTATCATTTTATTATCTTTTATTCCTTCTTTTTGCACTAAGCAGGCTAATGATACAAGGATTTCCCTTTGGGATTAACAAAAATGTTTGTACATTATTTAAAAAAATATTAATTAAATAAAATGGCACTTATTATTTTGTAATTATTTTGTAATTATTCTATTATATCTCATTCTGGGTTTTTTATTTAGATTTAAATTTGTATTTTATTAATGATAAAACTTTTTTTTTCTCTCTAAGCTCCATGCTGGGAGGAGGCAGGGCCGTTTCACACCCTGAGCGTTGAAGGTGGGCGGAGCTTTGGTGGGCGGGCCAAGCGCGTTGATTGACAGTTATTCACCGGCCGCTCGAACTGTGCTTGTGTCCAATGAGGTTCTGAGCTCTCAAGCAGAGAGCCAATGGGAAAAGAAGGGGGCGGGGCCTCGAGCATTCACCGCTTCCAACGTGGGGCGACAGTGGGATCCGAAAAAAGGGAGAAAGTAAAGACAGATGGGGGAGAAAAAAAGAGAGAGAGCCACGGCGATCAGGAGAGAGAGGAGGACTGTTAAGCGATCGGATCTTGATTTTACTTTTCAGACCTGTCTGATAAGGAGATACACCAGTTTTCTGTGAACCGAGGAGAAAGTTGGGCGCTTTAGAGAAAGGAAACGAGCTTTAAAGCAGAAACTTCACACCAAGCCTTACCTCGGACCTCTTGCAGAGAACCTACCGATTTCCATGCTACCATAGGACTCTCCTCTTCACCGCCTTTTCTCATTTTGCCCCGAACGGTGTTTTTGTTTGTGTGATTTTGTGTACTTTTTTCCTTTTTTGGCCTCGTAGTAAACAAAAGCCAGCGTTTCCAGGGCAACCCCGAAACTGTTTTAACGCTTCTCACCCGTTTCGGATACTTCCACTCAACTTTTTGCCTTATTTTAGCTTTTTCCATTTTTAAAAAGAACTTCAACTCTTTTAATATGCACTTTAATTTGGTTTATGTTGTTTTAAAGTGACTTTGTTGTGTCAGGCTCCCGGCTCCTATCACACAGCTGGCGAGACAGAGAGAAAGAGAAACACAAAAACTTTGTGGAGCTAAGTTGTCAAAACTAGGACTTATGTTCTTCCTCAGAGGGACCCGAAAGGATTCGGCGATGTTTTTGTGCAGACAGGAGCCCTAATGAGCTCCTGACAGTCTGGACGAACTAACTGGAAGGAGTGAAGTTGAGAAATCTCGGTTTTTTCCACCGAGGGGGACCCGTCGCTGCTAACAAAATGGCGGCGCGCCCGGGTCCGACCGGACCGCTCTATACCCGTGTTTTACTCCTCATTTTCTGTCTGGAGGCGCTCAGCAGCTTCGGACTGGGCTCGGAAGGGTCCTGTGCCCTCAACTGCACCTGCACTGGAGATAGGACGGACTGCGGAGGGCTCAAACTGACCCACATCCCCCTGGACCTGCCGGAGCACACCGTGTCTCTGTAAGTCCGAAACTCAGCTCCGGAGCCCCGGGCAGCGTTCTGTCCCTCTTCCCCTGACTCTATCTCAACAGATGTAAAAATACATACAAACACACATTTACTGTATCTGTGGGAAAGTTTACTTCTCCTTTAGTCCATATTCCCTGAGCACAAATCTGTAGAAACTGGCTTTTAAACTTCCTATCAAGTCACATGGGCACATGGGCCAACATACATACATACATACATACATACATACATACATACATACATACATGAATGTGTATGTATGTATGTATGAACATATATATGTATATATGTATGTATGTATGTATATGTGTGTATATGTATGTGTGTGTGTGTGTATATGTATGTGTGTATGTATATGTGTATATATATATATATATAGATGTGTGTGTGTGTATATATATATTTATGTGTATATGTATGTGTGTATGTATATATGTATATAAGTTTTATGGACACATGGGGCAACATGGCATATATCTCCTTAAATTCATGTTCTTTGAACACAAATCTGTGGAAACTGGCTTTTAGTTTATTCATTTTTCCTATTAAGTCCTTTAGACAATGAAGGAAACTTGACATACATGTGTTTATGTACTATTACCTATTAGTTCCATCTTTACATCTCCTTTGGTCCATATATTCATGCTTTCTGAGCCATAATCTGTAGATACTGGCTCTTATACACACATATATTGTGTGGTATATTAGTACTATTACCCATGAAATGCTCATGCAAGGCATAACTTTCGGAACTTCATCCTTCATCACTTTTGGACCATTCTGAACACGTTCTGGCATTTTTTTTTTCCTTATCACACTAAACGTTGCTGGACATGATTGGGTTAATTTATTGCTAAAAGGGTCTTCTCTTTATACACCCCTGGATGAAGGGGTCTGACAGTTTGGCTAAAACCTTTTTCTGACACCCCCCCCTTCTACTGGCACCCAGGACTATTGTCACGAGTTTTGCCAACTATTATTAGGCCCCGGTTTTTATTTCAGTATCAAAGCCATGAACTGAATTGGTATTAGCGCTGCACGAAGTTTTTCCTACAGTGATGATTATTATGAGCTGACGTAGATCCATATCTGTATGTCTGTCTGTCTATCCATCTATCTGTCTGTCTATCTGTCTATCTATATCTGTCTATCTGTGTACACGTGTATGTGTGCTCAAAGGTTCAACAATAGACACACATGGGTAAATGGGACCCTTAAGACGCTAAACAGTCTGTGACTTGTTCTTTTTATATTGATCTGACTCTGTTCATCAGTCACAGTGTCCTTGAAAGTAAATGAGACTCTTTTTAGCCTTATGGGGATGTCACCTTCAGGCTGAAAGTTTCTGAACTTTTTTTTCTGCATGTTTGCCGAAGGCTGAGTGGTTGGAGCACCAACCATTATCTAGGCACCTTGTATCTTCAGGCACTTCGCAGTAAAATATTTGTTCACATTTCTTTTGTTTAATCAACTTACTATGTCAAAGATAAGACAGTCTGATGGGTGTATTTTTTTGCACCAACTATGTGATTGAAAGCACACTATGAAGAAATGAGACTTTTGCACCGTGCTGTACATATAGTGAGAAAAAAATAAATAAAACACTGCGTGTGCAAACGTTGTAGCACAGACTCTTTGTAGCATTATGGAGATGTCACCTTCAGGTTTTTTTTCCCTTCTGCTGTTTTGTCTCTGACTGTTAAAAGTATTCATTACTTGATCGGGAGGTCCTGCGTTAAGGAAGATATGAACTGCTATTAGTGAATCTGCTGACAGATTCATCTAAAGCTGCTCAGATGCTGAAAAAACCGAGAGAAGGAGAAGCAGAGGGATCTGTGGGTTTCTTGTTGGCAATTTCACACTTGGTTGACAGGCAGGCTGTCCGAGGCCGCAGAGATTTGTCTGAAAGTAGTTTCCCCGTCTTACGGAATGAAGATAAATGCAACCTGAACAAATTCTGAACCCGAGCCAGTTTGAACTTGATTCTTTATCTTTTTTTTTTTTTTTTTTTCCAAAACAGTAAAGCTTAAATCGTCCTCCCTCCATTGTTTGTGTTTTATGGACAACTTTATGGCTGTTTCTCCACTTTCACGCTGCGACGAGTGTATTATTTTACAATGACGTGTCCTGCAGCCCGGACCAAAATCGCTCTTATTGGCCCCCGCGTTACTTTTCTGCAGCCGCCGTCGGACTGTTTTCAAAGGACGGCTTCTTATTATCTGCCAAACACCTCGACAGCGCTGAAGATGGCCCTCTTTTGTCGGTAGATATTGCGCTGAAAGCAGGTTCAGTATTCTTGTCAAAGCGAAGGGATTACCAGATGGTTATCGTAAACCAGTTTCAAACAAGGAAGGAATATTAATAGAAGCCAAGCATTATCTCTTTACTTGTATGCTTTTCATAATGCCATCGTCCGGGGCATTTTGGGGGTTTTGCCCGGGAGTTTTGCCCGGGATCCTTTGGGGGTCGTCTCTCAATAAATTATACTTCAGTTGGAAATGCAGATGTTTGGAAATGGAAGTGCATATCAGTTTGGGTCGAGCTTGATTGATTAACGTGGACAGGAAGGCTGAGTTCTGGAGTGAGAGCAGTAGTTATATAGGGTTGTGAATAGTAAAATAGTATCCTAAAACAATAGTATAATAGTATTGTACTGTCCTATTATAGTGCATAATAAATAATATAATTAAATATAATCAGATTATATATAACCAACAATACATGTAATTAGTCCTGCATTCATGCACATAACTCTGTTGCTCTCACTTCAGGCTGCATGTAAAACATAATGGAAAACTATTGTACTATTCAAAGGACCATAGTCGTAAATAGAATCCTTCACCTTGAAGGACAATTCCACCAGTTTATGAAAATTTCAGCCCGATGAAATCATGGTTTATGTTAATATCTGCAACATTTTGTGTTTCAAAAGGTATTCATGAAGCATAAAAGTTAACAAGAAACTAATGTTACAATTACAATATATAATGGACAATTACAATATACAGTATATCTGTTGCATAACCCTTTAAAGGGTTATTACATCCTAACTCTTATGGTTGTTATTCTTAAAGAGGAATTCAAAATTCCTGTATAATTAAGTGGTTGAGATGTATAAGAAGTCATTTAGAGCAGTCTGATCAGACAAGTTTCATTTTAGAGAAATGGAGTCGTAATCATTTACTGTGGTGGTGAATGGAGCCAGACGTCTGAAGAGTGTAGCTTCTCTAAAAGCTCCTTCATAGAAAGTTATAACAGCAAATTATTACACCTGATGCCTCAAACATTGTCCTATGATGGTTTTGAGAAGGTTGTGAACTAAATATATTTGGAAAAATCCGTTCAGTGTTGGAGAGATACATGCTGGGACACAATAGTTCTCAAAGAAAACATATTTTATCAAGTTTACCACTGTTTCACAATCAATAAATCATATAAAAACTCATGTTTCACTTGTGGGTTTAGAGTATAAATGACGGTATCATTATGACACCCGGTTCCTATCACCACCACTGTAAAGAAAACTGTTTTTCTACAGTCCATCTTTTCACATCAAACCACTGTGTTTACATTTCAGTGGTTGAATATTGCTGAAATTGTGAAAAGAAGTGAGATACAGTAAGGTAGAGAGTTATGAATAGTATAAGATATATCATAAGAACTATCATTGTCAGTATCATTCTTTACCTTGAAGGAGAATTAAGTCAGTTGAACTTTCTGAGTCAGAATAATTCACAGTGGTGGTGAATGGAACCAGACGTCTGAAGAATGTAATGCCTCTAAAAGCTCCTGTTATTGAGATATATATATATATATATGCTTAATGCCTCACAAATTGTCTTATGAAGGTTTTGAAACTTATTTTTTCAATTAGGATTACATGTAAAACTCAAAAGACATGTGGGTTCACTGGAGTTGGCAATGGTCATATTCCTCTCAGCATATTAAGCATATCACTTAGACAATGAATGGGCCTGTTCATGTTACAGTATCTCAGTATTGCTTAGTACTTCAGGCATGACTGAAAATGAATCATATAAACCTGAAAGAGCCGTTTTGGTACACAAGAGTGCAAGAAGAATTAAGGAAACAGTTTGCATTGCTTGTTTCATGTTACATTTTTGGATCTTGTGACAGAGTTAATGTGAATAATATGCATAAGTTTGGGCAAATTAGAGTTTATTTACTTCAGAGACACTCTTCTGCACATTTAATGCATAGTGATTATTTGTGCATATATACATATATCTTGCATTTCTTCATATTATGCCTCCACAAAGCCAGACTTTCTTTTATTTTTAAAGCAGTCTTAAGAAACAGTTCTCCAGGCTTCCTGAAGGACTTCTAAAGACTCATTTTCAGTCCAGCCCCTGAACCGGACCAGTTTCAGGGAAACGTTTTTGTTTGTTAAGCCACACTGTGACCTACATATGAATCATTTATGCAGAATAAAGCACATCTGACTGAAGGCCTGAACCAGTGAAGAAACAGGAGCAGATGATTCCAGATGATCAGGCAGTGATCAGTATACTGGTGGTGCTGA
>JBBIGA010106173.1:0-10785 GCA_037576975.1 Alestes dentex | reverse complement strand
GGGCTGGACTGCGTGCTGTGAACCAACATGGGGGATTTGCCTTAAATGATCTTAAATCTAAATGTTAAATATGAAAAACATATCTCGCACTCTAAATGTGAAAGTTCACAGTTAGAGAGGGCTCGGTGAAATCTTTCCAACGACTCCACGTTTAACATAATAACCCCCCGGAGATCCGGAGTTATTAGCCAAAAACCGTTCGTCTCGGACAAAAATAATGGGACACCGGGACGAGATACAAGAGTGCGAGACATAAATAAATAATTCCAAGAAATGAACATTGTTTACGAGTTATGACTCAAGAGTCACAACACCCAAGTCCGATTCAAGTCTCAAGTCGTTGAGGGCAAATCTAAAGTCAAGTCACAAGTCTTTGTGCGACTTAAGCGTGACTCGAGTCCGAGTCTCAGCCTCGAGTCCCCAACTCTGATTCTCCTGCCACTGATTGACTGTGTTTAAGAAATGCTGGCGTTGCAGTGTTACAGCGTAGACGTGATGGAACACTAATGGTGATTTCTGATAGGCTGTCATCTGCTAAAAAAACCAATCACGTTTTAGAAAAGTGAGACAAAAACATCCACTTTCAGAACTGAAAGTAACGAGTAAGGAGAATCTTCATAGAAATGTAGTGAAGTAGTGAAGACAAGATTTTGTCTTTCAAATGTAGTGAAGTGAAAGTTATAAGTTTCCAAAAAAAAAAGACTACTCAAGTAAAGTACAGATACTCAAAAACTGTACTTAAGTACAGTACTCAAGTAAATGTACTTTGTTACTGTCCACCTCTGTCTATCTGCACTGTGAAGCGCTGTCCTCAAGCATTTGGCTGCATATGAGCAGATAATATTGCCCGAAACACTTCAGAATTAATCCGGCTGCTTTTGTCAGCAGTCACATCACCAATAAATACAAGGGAACCAGTTCCATTGGCAGCTATACATGCCCACGCAATAACACTACCACCACCATGCTTCATTGATGAGGTGGTATGTTTTGGATCATGAGCAGTTCATTTCCTTCTCCATACTCTTCTCTTCCCATCACTCTGGTACAAGTTGATCTTTGTCTCATCTGTCCATTGGATGTTGTTCCAGAACTGTAAAGGCGTTTTTAGATGTTGTTGCACAAACTCTAATCTGGCCTTCCTGGTTTTGAGGCTCACCAGTGGTTTACATCTTGTGGTGAACCCTCCGTATTCACTCTGGTGAAGTGTTCTCTTGATTGTTGACTTTGACACACATACACCTCCCTCCTGGAGAGTGTTCTTGATCTGCCAACTGTTGTGAAGGAGTTTTGCTTCACCAGGGAAAGAATCCTTCGGTCATCCACCACAGTTGTTTTTCGTGGTCTTCTGGGTCTTTTGGTTTTGCTGAGCTCACCGGTGCATTCTTTCTTTTTGCTGTCACTCTGATGGGTTTGTTTTTATTTTTCAGCCTAATGATGGCATGCTTCACTGATAGTGACAGCTCTTTAGATCTCATATTGAGAGTTTACAGCAAGACATTCCAAATGCAAATAGCACACTTGTAATGAACTCTAGACCTTTTATCTGCTCCTTGTAAATAAGGTAATGAGGGAATAACACACACCTGGTCATGGAACAGCTGAGCAGCCAAATGTCCCATTACTTTTGGTCCCTTAAAAAGTGGGAGGCACATATACAAACTGTTGTAATTCCTACACTGGTCATGTGATTTGTATGTAAATCAAAGCTGAAAGTCTGCAGGGAAGCACATCTCGTTTGTTTCATTTCAAATGCACTGTGGTGGTGTATAGAGCCAAAAAGATTAGAATTGTGTGATATGTCCCAATATTTATGGACCTGACTGTATGTCTATACCATATTCACACTGTGAAGGGTGTGCGGTTTGTGTGTGTGTGTGTGTGTGTGTGAGTGAGTGTGTCCACATATTTGGCAGGGTAAATGTTAAATGCATTACATTGGGATGAGGTCCATAGCTCATTCTGCTATTATACTGGATGATGGATGATAACTGTGAGTGTGTCACCATGTGAGAGTGATTACCACGCAAGAAAATCACCATCAATTTCATCTAAAATATGTCAATTTTTGCCTCATTTTCTCTCACTCTCTTTCTCCTTTTTCTCTCTCGCTCTCTTTCTCTCCTGTCGTTTACATTTTTTTTTTTTATCTCCGAATGGTTTTATCTACTGCTACTCCATGCGTGTTCTCGACACATGGTGTGAAATGGCAGCTAGCTTGCTAATGTGTACAAATGCATCATTAATATTACTGTTTCAAAATACATGGTACCCCCCTAGGAACCCCTCCTTACGAACCCCGCTTATGAACCCCATGCCCATGTACTGAAACTATAAACTATATCTCTGTGTGGATTTAGTGTGTGCAGGGTAGTGAATGGGGCACAAATCTGCTGACATTGAGGTGAGATTAACTGCTACAGGGGTCGGTTTACAAAATAAACCTTCAGAATGGACATTTGTCCCCTTTGTCGGGACATGATACCCCTACCCGGGGTAAGAAGGCACCCCTGAGAATCTAGCATTATTTAATGATCTTGGTCTTTGAATTTGTCATTCTACAGCCACGGAAAAAATAAGAGACCACTTTTCCCTTCGTTCTGTTCACTGTTTGTTCAATTTGCAGCTGTGTGTGTGTGTGTGTGTGTGTGTGTGTGTGTGTGTGTGTGTGAGTAAAATGCACAAGTTGCTATTCTTTCTATTGCAGTGTGAGCGGTGTAAAAATTAAGAAATGCCTCCATATGTGTTGTGAGTGCAGTAGTGTGTGTAGAGCAGCTTTTCTATGTGCTGTATTCCAGGAGCTTCACTCCTGATTCAGTTTCTGATGGATGAAACAGAGTCACACATGCACACACTCTGCTCTTAACATCACTATTGTAATTGTTGTAGCTGTAAGATAATGTAAGAGTGTTGTGTAGTTTAACATTTCCAAGAAATAATAAATTATTTATATGTATTATTTTCAAATGTTCTCCAAGCATTCCATGTGTGGTCAATAGTGTATAAAACAATAGTGATGTGCACATTTTACACAGACACACTCCCAAAAATTACAAAAGCAATAACCAGAAAAAAATGATGCGCTCTCTTATTTTTTTCCATGGCTGTGTGTCAGGTCATTAGTGTGTTCTTAAGCAAAAAAATATTTTAGAATTAAATTGTTGCATTTGAGTAACCTAAAGGATTCAGCTTTTAATGCAGAGTGACAAAAAGGGCAAATGACAGCAAAATAAAAATGCCTGAAATGACCGTTATGTTCATGAGCTAAATAGCTACTGGGATTATAGTAATTTTATAATGAGTTCTTAATGATTTTGTTTCATTTGTTATGAGGGAGGGGTAAAGGGCGATCAGCAAAATGATAAAAAATGAAAAGGTTTTGTCAACTGAAGGGTGGGGTGGTAGGCTGGTATTTCAGTGTCCCCTTGCGCTCCTAACTGTTTGTAGCAGCATGCTGTTGTTCAGGAGAGTCCAGCTTGTGTCCTGGAGGGCCGGTGTTCAGCACAGTTTGGTGATCTGCCTGCCCAAACCCGCCTGGTTCAGGTTTAGTGAGTGTGTTTCAGGATAAACTGTGCTGGACGCTGGCCCTCCAGGAACACAGTTGAGCACCCTGCTCTACATTATGGAGCAATAAACTGGGCGCTAACTTTTGGTTTATCCATTTATAACACCAGCCTTCGCCACCCGTCTACACTTGTGTTAATCTGGCTCACTGTAAGCAAGACTCACATTCCTGCTTGGCTCTTGGTTTCCAGGGTCTTTCTGTAGAAAGTTTATAAAACTTACAATGGTGCCACTTAAACAATCAGTTCTTGAAGTTGATGTGTTGGAAGCCGGACAAATGGGTGAGTGTAAGGATCTGAGACACTTTGAGGAGGACCAGACTGTGATGGTTAGCTGACTGGGTCAGAGGACAACTGGCTGCAAGGAAGGAAAACCAACAACAGGTTCATGGGCATGCATGTGGGCAACAGTAAAAACTGCTGAAAAAGTTCATGCTGGCTGTGATAGAAAGGACTCAGAACACATATAACATCATAGCATGCTTCATATGTGGCCGTGTAGCTGCAGACCGGTCAGAGTGTCCATGCTGACCCCTGTCCACCACCAAAAGTGGACATGGGAGCATCAGAACTGGACCATGGAGCAATGGAAAAAGGTGTCCTAGTCTGATGAATCACCTTTTCTTCTATATCATGCGGACGACTGGGTGCATGTGTGTGACTTGCCTGGGGAAGAGGTGGCACCAGAATGCACTTGGAGAATAAGGCAAGGCAGCAGAGGCTGTGTAATGTTCTGGTGGGAAACCGTGGGCCTTCTGTTCACACCCCTTCATAGCGATGGTTTTCTCTAATGACAGTGTCCTCTTTCAGCAGGATAATGTGCCCTGCCTCATTGCAGACACTGTTCAGGAACAGTTTAAGGAGCATCACAAAGAGTTTTTACAGGACTTAAAGGATCCGCTGTGAATGCCTTGATCCAGAACCACAGCTCCTTCAGAGGTCTTGTGGAGTCCATACCACAATATTACACAATATTAGCCAAGCGGTTTTAATGTTATGGCTGAATTGGTGCAATTACGTAAAACCAAGCTATTAGTAAGATGAACTTTGCTCTTTTCAAGCCTTTCATTCGCTAACAAAGCTCTCACACTCTGAGAGTTGATTACAAACATGTTACCAAGCCCAGATTGTGCTCTAAGGCCATAAATTCTTGTCAGACCTTTGAGAAGTTACATCCTTCAAATGTTTAGCGATAAAATCTGTTGGTTCTCTTCCAGTTTTAATTATATTGATCTATTCTTCTTTGGAACTTCTCTGAATGTCTTATCTGAGAGTTACAGCAGCTTCCTCTGTGCACTCAAGCATTTTCCACTCCTACAAAAAGGGAAAAGGCTCCACAAAGGGTTCTTTGAGTGATGCCATAGAAGAACCTTTTTTAGGTCTTTGAGAGAAATGAGATTTGTTAGTGTGAAAAATGTTTTGAAAGTACAAAGAACTTTCACAAAATGTAAAGTTCATTATGTGGAGGATCTCTAAACTTCAAAAATATTCTTCACTCAAGATCATTTATAAGAGCCATCTGTTGAAAGGGTCTTCAGGCAACTGAAAATGGTAATTTTATAATAGGGGTCTTCAAAAAAATTCCTCAGGGTATTCCAGATTCCAGATTCCACCCATCCTTATGCTTTGTGAGGTGAGTTGGTTTGGAACAAAAACATGGGCCATCTGGGGGGGGGATAGGTTTGAAGATTACTGTTCTATGGCATCAAGTAAGAAGCCCCCCCCGATAGTTAAAAACGTTCTTGGGAATGCAAAATCCATGCTGACTCTCCTGGTTGACCTCTGAATTTTTATATTTGTCCTTAATTGTTTGTGTTGCCACCAGCTCCTCTAGAAAATTTTGAAACATGAATCCACTGTAGACACATATGAAAAAAGAAAACCACCAACCATTCCTTCTTCCTGCTGTTTCTTCAGCTTCCACTTCTTGTGCTGATAACCTCCCAACTTCCACCACTCTGGTACACTCTCCTACACAGGGCATGCAGGGAACTGAGCCTCAGTCAGCTCTTCACAAAGTTTTATCCTTGTTTCTTCATTCATCTCGTACGCAACATGTTCCTGAAACATATAACAGCTACAGGAATCCTGTGGCTTGAGCATATTTAAGAATCCTGTGGTAACAACGATCTTAATCTTGAGGTTTAAGCACGTTTAACAACAGTCAGAATCCAGTTTTTTGAACACATTTCCTAGTGATCGGAATATCATGGTGGGACCACATTTAACAGTGATGGCAATTTCATAGTGCAGGCCCGTTTAACAGTCATTGTAATTCCGTGATATGACGACATTTAACAAAGACTGGAATCACGTGAATACATTCGGTTTTAAAGTTCTCGTCCCTGCAGCCAGCTGCTCGGTGGAGGAGTGTAGTCCAGCGGTCGCCGAGGTTGTTGGTCATGAAAGTATTAAATCCGTGTCGCAGAAGTATAGTGGCTACCGTGCTTCCCTTAGTTCTGCTGGCTGAACTGGTCACGATTTCAAATGTCCCGCTGTTCGTGCCGGACGAGTTCCTGGAAAGAGAACTGGCAAGACAGTTAGTGTCAAAAATTATAAAGATTCCACTGGGCTGTAAATCACTTTTTTTTAAAACATGTCATGTCTTTTCGGAGACAAATTTATATGATATTAAAACCCAAGGTTTTTGGTTGTGGAAGCGAAAGGCATTTAATTTGCGCGTGGCCAGAGGTGGGCGCGAGTGCTGCGGTTGCTGCAGCTGAGGCCAAGGGATCCTCATGGCCGCCGGAGAGGGAAGGAGGTGAGGAGCACGCTGTGCAGGCAGCAGGGGAGTGACGAGCCTCTACAGGAGAGCAGTGAGAATTTCGGGGTGGATGTAGGACAGGTGGAGATTCTGGTACATGATGAGGGAGATAATAAAGTTGTGACAGGGAAACGGAAGGGCGACCGGACAGCCTATGGGACAAAGGTGGAAAAGGGTTTAAAAAACACTGCACATGACACGGTCTGGATGAAGCTGATGACATAGCTCTCAGTGGGAATGAGTTTTCTGATAAGGAGAATAAGGATTTAATGGACTCTGAAACAGCTCCCGGTCAGAGAAGGAGAAGTTTGAGGAGCGGCTATTCTTTTCAGGGGATTCAGAATTCTGTGTGTTTTACTAAAGGGAAACAAGGCGTACAAGTTGAACATTTTTTTCCTTACAGGGAGCAGTTTGTTGTGCAAGTACTAATGAGAGGTCATGGAAGAAACTTTTACAGATCAAGGGGTTTTTAGGTTAAAGAAAATATTACAGAGGCTCAGGTCTCAGCTGAAACCAGTTAAGGCTGGCTATTTATTTGGTATTTTATTTCTTTTGATTTTACTATGTGTTCAGTATTTGTACTTCTCTTATTTTTTCCACATCTCTGGGGATTTTAGGGTGGGGTCTCTCAATGTGAATGGTGTTAGGGATATGTCTAAGAGAATGATGCTTTTTGAATTTATGAAACTTAAGCGGTTTAGTGTTATGTTTTTGCAAGAGACACATAGTGATGCACTCAATGAAGTGGACTGGAGGAGGGAATGGGAAGGGGATGTTATTGTGAGCCACAAATCACCGGTCAGTGGAGGGGTGGCTGTAATTTTTCCAAAAGGTTTTATACCAGTAAGCGTGGAAAGTGAAGTGGTAGTCCTGGGGAGATTATTAAAAGTGTGTGCAGCTTTTGAGAATGTGTTGATACATTTTGTCAATGTTTATACTCCTACAGTAGGCTCAGAAAGAGTGGGTTTTTTTTTCGATGATCTGAAAACACAATTATACAATATTAGCAATGACCATTATCTGTTTCTTGGACAGGAATCATATGGAGCCACATGCTACTTCTCAAAAGGCACTGACTCAGCTGATATGTGATCTCTGTGATATATGGAGATTAAATCATCGTGATATAAGGCAGTATACCTGGGCTCATGCCAGGTAGGGGTACATATCCCAGGTTAGACTTGGTCAATTTTATTGTTATAGGCATCATTGTAGTTCTTGTAAAATTGTATATTATTACGATGGGCTTCCCGGAACACTGTGCTGTTCTTTGTAATGTTTTTATAAACAAAGCAAAGCCTTAAGAGTGCGTACTGGCACTTGTAACACTTCACTTTTAAATGATATGCATTTTAAAAAGGTTTTTATTGCTTTCTGGACAGGTTTTAGGTTAAGATTACATGCGTTTTCTTCACTTCAACAATGGTGGGACTGTGGAAAAGTGTATGTTAACCAGTTGTGCCAGCAGTACACTGTCAATGTCACTAGAGAAATACTCAGATCTATTCAGGCTCTGGAGGTTGAAGTGGAGGAGTTGCAAGGGTTGGAGGCCTCCACAGGAAATAGAGAGCCTTTTGAGGCTCTGAAGTTTAGAAAGGCTAAGTTAGCGGATCTGCTGGGGGTTAGAGCACAGGGGCACTCATCTGCTCTTGTTTCCAAGCTGCTTCTGAAATGGATGCCCCTTCCAGATTGGAGCTTGGAGAAGCAGAATGGACAGAGCAAAATGATGCATGTTTTACGTGCAGAAGGTGGTCAGCTACTTATAGACTCTCGTCATATTCGAGAGTGCAGAGTGTCTTACTATGCTGATCTAAAGAAGTGTGAGTACAGGGCAGTTGGAAATGTCCTGGCAGAGTTCCACGCTGGTTTGCCTCAGGTGTCTGAGGAGACCAATGCCGAGCTGGTGAGACCCCTGACTGGTCAGGAACTGTACAGTGCTCTCATGTGGCTGCAGAGTGGAAAGGCCCCTGGCATTGATGGGCTCCCTGTGGACTTTTATAAGGCGTTCTGGAATGTTCTGGGTGAGGACATCCTGGCGGTTATTAATGACAACTTGGCCAGAGGGTTGATGCCTTTAAGCTGCAGAAGAGCAGTGGTCACCCTGCTGCCTAAAAAAGGGGACCTGCAGGACCTACAAGGGACCTGTTGCCTGGTTGCTTTATTCTGCACAGATTATAAGCTGCCATCTATATGCCTTGGCCAACAGGATGAAAGAGGCTATGGGTGAGGTGATACACTGCGATCAGTCTTAGTGTGTTCCTGGCAGGGCTATTTTGACAACATTTCGTTGATTAGGGATGTTTTGGACGTTTCCAGACTATTGGGCATTGATACTGGTCTGATTTCAGTGGACCAGGAACAAGCTTTCAGCCACTCTTGAGAGTTTTGGGTTCAATGCTGGGCTGATGGCTATGATCAGAGTTCTCTACAGTGACATTGACAGTGTAATTAAAGTTAACGGAGGTTTAAGTGCTCCATTTAATGTCTACAGAGGTGTGCGTCAGGGGTGTCCCCTGTCAGGAATGATGTGTGCTATTGCTATTGAACCCATGCAACACAGGATTTGCAACATTTTATCTGGTCAAACTCTGCTCTCCAGCCCAAAATCGATCCACTGTTCTGCCTATGCAGACGATGTGATTGTTTTGATTAACAATCAAATTGACATTGTTAACTTGAAAATAATTTTTATTGATTTTAATGCTGTATCATCTGCTGGATCATGGGCGGGAGGGATTCCAGTTTTGCCAGGTGGACTGCAGTGGAAAAGGGATGGTTTTAAGTATCTGTTGATTTTTTTGGGTGATGGGACTTTTATGGAAAAAAAACTGGCTTGGACTGTTGGATAAAGCCAAAGGTCGTTTGGATAAGTGGAGGTGGCTTCTTCCCCAGATGTCTTTTCAAGGCAGAGTCCTGGTCATCAATAATCTGGCGGCTGCTCTCTTGTGGCACCGGTTGGCTTGCCTGGACCCACCCCCTGGCCTACTACCCAAGATCCAGGCTGTGCTGTTTCTTCTGGGACATATATCAGTGGCCTCCACAGTGTATTTTGTTTTTATTAAAAGAGGACAAGGACTCATTCACTTGATGTGCAGGAAGGCAGCTTTTAGGTTACAGTTTATTCAAAGATTTTTAACAGGTCCTTACTGTCTGGAATGGAGGCTAGTAGTGAACACTATCCTGAGCTGCATAGGTAGCTTGGGGCTGGACAGATCTCTGTTATGTATGGATTTTAATGAACTCAATTTTAGGATGTCTGCCTTTTATTTAAGCCTTTTTAAGACGTGACGCCTTTTTAGAAGACAGAGACTTGAGCATGTCTTTATACTGGCTTTTAGAGGAGCCGTTGGTGTACAGTGCAAGACTGGACTAGTCACATGCAGTTGTCCCGAATTTTGGACGTCTGTTACTGGAGGCCAAGGTGGTGAAGCTTCAACAGCTGGTGGACATTGCAGGAGCAGGCTTGCAGGATGGAGCAGCAGTCGCTTCCCGTCTGGGTGTCCGGTCTGTCCACTGTGCTGTGAGGTACCTGGACAGCATTCGTCAGGTGCTGAGCCAGGAACAGAAGGGGCTGCTGCTGGAGTATGTTGAGGGTACAGAGCGGCCTGACCAGGAGGATCCTTTTCCAGAGCTTGAACTGGTCCCGGACTGCAAGGGACTGGAGTACAAGGGTCCGCTGCTTGACCTTCGGTCAAATGGACATGCATAGAAGCTCTGGGAAGTCTTTTTATAAGGCATATGTTAAAGGTTTTAATAGAGACAAACTGAAGGGGAGGGCAGATACCCCATGGAAGAGTGTTTTGAGTGTAAGTGGGGACTGTAAACCGACGTGGAGAACCCTGTACAAGCCACCATTAACTAAAAGAACTGGGGATTTGCAATGGCATATTTTACATGGCAGTCTTGCAGTCAGTGCTTTTACTTCCATTTTAGGGAGTGAGGTTTCCGACAAGTGTCCATTCTGCGATCAGAGGGAAACTATTTTTCACTGTTTTACTGAGTGTACAAGGCTTTTTACATGGTATTCTTAGCTCTGCAGGTGAAGTGTTTTTTGTGCATGCAGTGATGGCTGCATGAAAACTCGTGAGACTGGGCTCAGGAGAGACAGGGTGAAGCTGGGGCTGAATCAGGACCTCCTTAAGGCGTTCAGGGCTTTTGTTAAATCCCAGGTGTTAGTGGACTTTAACTTTTACAAAGCAATGGGGGATATGGATAAGTTTGAAAAAGCGTAGTGTTGTGGTGGTGGGTTGTCTTCTATGCTTGATTATGAATTTGTCACACGCACCAGTCACAGGGACATGCACAAGGCACCGGGAATGACGTGCATCATGGGGCACGGGGTATATAAACAGGAAGCTGGTACAACTCTGCACTCAGTCATTGAGGCCCCGTCCACACGAAGCCGTAAACGGGCTTATCCGCACAAATATTTGTCCTAAAACACCTCTCGTCCACACG
>JBBIGA010106162.1:0-10786 GCA_037576975.1 Alestes dentex | reverse complement strand
ATAAAACTAGTGAATTCAAGTGCATTTTAATATTCTGAACGAAGTGCATGAACAAAGTGGAGGAACCGAACTCAGTCGTCTAGAAGTGGTCCAAAAATTGGACCGACAGCTCAGATGGGGTCTCAGTTCTTTTTCTCCAACCTGCCGCCGCTGTCTCTTCAGGTTCACCATTCTTGGGATTTTTTTTCCACAATAAGAGTAGATGGTTAAAAGCTCTACCAAAATACATTTTCTACAAAGATCGTTCTTCAGCTGATGGAGAGCAAGAATGGCCGAAATTTCTTTTAACGCGATATATATATATACATATTCCACAGAGCTCCTGATGTTCTTTGCCCTGAGGAAGGAGGAAAAAAAGGACTTCAGAACTTCTGGAAAGGTCACACTGAAAAGTCCAGGAGAGAACGTTCTCTAGACGTTTTTACGACCACAGCCAAGGAATCCATTCTCATTCAGTAGCTGCATTTATTAGCTCTTTATGAGCTCCTCCCAGACCATAAACATCATCTCACTGTGTTTTATTAGAACAGCACTCGCCATACAGGGACTAGCGTCAGACTCCTCCTAACACCTGCTCAGTGGGGCCAAAAGATTCTTCTGCATATCATGTAGCAACAGTAATTACAGATCATCAACTTCATCATCTGCTCTGAATGAAGTACGCTATGATCACACTCAGTCGTAAAAATGATCACACTGTCCTGGAAATGATTTACACACATATACATGTCACAATTTACACATGTCCTCAGAAAAAGGTCTTTTCCCCATTTAAAAAAATGTTGTATATAAACCTTTTGAACTGTAAAACAGCTCATACAATGCACATATGAAAACGAATTAATTCTGAGTAAATTGTTTTTGTGATGTCACAAAAAACCATTTGTACTACCGTTCCTCTTGTCAGCCTACAGCAGTTTAGCTCCGCATACTCACCATGAGGTTATAAGGAGTGTTTCAGCCTGGCTAGCTTTTTGAAAATGCAATCAGAGCAGAGCTCATTTACGTGCATCAGTCTGAACACAGTCTGTTAGATTCTGAGGGATGAAGAGAGAATGAAGAACAGTGTAGAAATTAATTAGGACTGTTTTTGTACAAAAAACACCCAACATTATGAGCGTAAGAAATAAGTTATAAGAAAAATATGAAAATGCAGGATACGGGCCCTTTAATGCCATAATAAACACATATGAACTCTTTCACTTGCTCTGTATATCACTGAAGTTCTAACATACTGAAATTCTGAAACATCATAATGCACTTTATAAAACATCTGAGGACCCACCAACTCCAGCCTGCACTGTACACACACCTGTCCATGAACAATAATGCACGCTTTATTTACCACTACAGTAATATACACCCACACACCATTTACAATACACACTTTAATTACCAACACACACACAAAAACACATACACATCCACACACACTACTAACAGACAATACCTACAGTATATTAAAGGGAAATTCCACCCATTTCTCCATACTTCAGTAAGTGTAAACAGAATGGTTCCGAGTGGGTTTGGTATTAAATGGTTCATTGCAGAGACTCTGATTTCTTTACAGTGGTGGGGAATGGAACCAGACGTCACAAACACAAATATAGCCATTTTATTTACTATCAGCCCCAGTGAAGCGCCCCATGCCTTCTGAGTGTTTATATGTAATGCTTATGATGGTAAAATAGTGGTGAATCTGAACTAAATCAGTTTTCTTTGGGGACTATTCTGCATCCCAATGCCCTGCAAGTACTCCTTGACCATGAGTTGGTTTAGTTTCAGGACCAAAAGCTTCTCAAAGCTCTGGTAAAAACATCTCAGTAAGCAGGCAGCACATTCATAACCATTTCATGGAAAACCTTGCTTTTAGAGGCAGACGTCTGGTTCCAATCACCACCAATGTAAACAATTATGACTCTGTGCATTTCTCTTAAACAGAGCGTTTCACACCAAACTCACTCAGAACCACACTGTTTATATCTTAAACACTTAATTATGGAGGGATTCTAGAAAATTGGGAGTCCCTTTACCACAAATACATAACCTTATAGACTTCAAATATCTTTAAAAAAAAATGTATTAAAAAAATAAATAGCTGAGTGAAAATGAGCATTTATGATTGTTAGAGTCTTTTCTGGAGGCATGTTACCCTAGCTCTCAGCGAGAGGAGACAAAGAAAAGCAGAAATCTGCAGCAGGTGATCCAGAATGAGAAGGTCTGAACAGCACATGTTATCAATATAATAATCATGTTAGCTACATTCACGCTAGAATTACACTCTGGGAATGAAAATCAGACTGGGATGCAGGTAGGCGTGCATCTTTTGAGCTGGGATGCAGGAAGGTGCGCCCTGCCGTCAGGACTGGTTATCTGCAGCCTCTAAAGACTTTAAAGATCAGAATATTGTGAGGTTTTATTTTTAATTTATACGATTTAATAAATGGCATTGCTATTGCATCACATTTATCATCATCTCTCAGGGCTGCAATCTCAGGTTTCCTAAATAAACCCAAATTAATGAGAAGCAGCGGTTTGGTTTCTGACATCACTGACCGCTAAACCAACCAGTCAGCTAAATGGAAGCACAGCTATTTAGCATTGACAATGCTAGTGAACCAAAAGATTTTAGTGGGATCTTAGTGGCATTTAAATGATGGGAATAAAATCAGAGTGGAATAATTTCATGGCTGTGCTTCTTCTTTAGAAACATTACAAAAAATAGGGGTAGCTTGTGGCCTGGTGGTTAGGGAGTTGCCCCTGTGATTGGACGGTCATGGGTTCAACTGTCTGTGGCACCACTGAGGTACCCTTGAGCAAGGTACCATCCCCACACACTGCTTTCTGAGTGCTGCACTGTCAGCTGCCTGCAGTTTCATTTGGGTGAATGGGTTAAATGCAGAGGACCAATTTCACACTGTGTGCTGTCCTGTGTTCACACTGACAAAAATCTCCAAGAGCTGATCACTACTCCGTTTACAGTCAATTAGCCTGTAATTGATTGTTCCTTATGACTGGGTAGGCTGTGATGAGTTAACTTTTGTTAGCCTGTGATGGGTTAGCTTACTGATTATCCTGTGATGGTTTAGTTTTTGGAATTAGGCAGACGCCCTTATCCAGAGTGACATACAATCATTAATTACAGGGACAGTTCCCCTGGAGCAACAGAGGGCTAAGTGTCTTGCTCAAGGACACAATGGTAGAAAGTGGCATTTGAACCTGAACCTGTGTTTAACCCACTAGGCTACTACCACCCCTGTAATAGGTTATCTTATGATAGATTAGCATGTGACTGACTGGTTAGCCGGTGACAGATTAGCTTATGACTGGTCTGTGAGTACAGGTACAGGGACTGGACTGCAAATGAGAGCTTCTGAAAAACCCTCAGGAAGCCAGGAGAACTGTTCAAGACTACACTGAAAAATACAAGAAAGTCTGGCTCTTTGGAAGCAAAATCTGTGGAAATGATGGGTGAAACAAGACTTTTACACAGTACGTCTGTATTTCTGTGTTTTATTAAGAGGTGCAGGATGAAGAGCACCACGCACTGTTGTAGAGAACGCCTTCATTCGTTACCGGCTTCAAACCTCAGCACCCCATCCCAATCGCCTTCCTGCATCCCCAGGCTGACGGGCCGTTAAAGTTAAGGTTGGGAAAACAACTGTGACAGTTAGCTGCTATGCTAAGCCCCAACACACTCACAGTGCAGTGCAACAGTAAGTCTCTCTTGATTAGTGCACTCAGCCAAGGCACTGTTTACACTAGCAGAGAATCTGGGGGTCTATGAGGGTCCACCACACTGGAGCAGCAGAAATTCTGTACTCTGAACACAATATCAGTAACTGAGAAAAACGTATCTGTTTGTTGGAAAAATGAACAAAATTCTATCCAATGGTAAACAAAATGTTCCAAATGGGTTTGTGCCACGCACACCTCTGACCCCTAAACATCCCCAGACCCTCCGAACTACCAGATCGGCCAGGAGAAGAAGAGAGAAGATTTTGGGATGAGACCATAAAATGAACTGCTCAGCAGAAATGCCAGGCTTCAGCACCAACACATAACACATAAAGCACTGTTTGTACCTTTCTCTATTTGTCCTCAAATCCCTTCATCTTCAGGCACATTTTTCATTCTATCCTAAAGCTAATCTATTTGTCTGTCTTTCCAGCATAACAGTCCTGCTTGGACAAAATCTGAAATACAATCCACAGTGTCTGTTTACTCGACAGTGCTGGTTAAAGCAATAGTTTATTGAAAAATTAGCTCAAGCTAATTCAAACATGTTTGACATCTGAAGTTTCTTCTATTCATGTAGCTCTAAAGCTACAAGGCTACCAAGAAATGGAAGCTTATTCCACACCAATTAGCACTGAGTTAACATGCTTAAAATATCAAACGTGTTCATGAAGTTAGCTTTTTTGCCAGCTCCTTGGCTGAATTTTTCACTCCACCTTAATGGCAGCAGTTCATTTCTGGCCCGTTGCTAACTCATGGCATATAAGCTTTCATTACTTGGAAGCTACATTGCCTTTGTAGCTCCAGAGCTAAATGTATAGAAACAAACTTCAGACACCAAACATGCCTGGGTTGATCGCTTAAAACTATCGCTTTAAGTACGCTGTCTCACTTCACAGCTTCTACTGTAGGCTCAAACCTCAATCTGATACACTTGGCTCTAATGTTCATTAGGTCTAGATCTGCAGGCCAATATCTGCAGGTCAGTACATCTCCATTAGCTTGCTTAGTGCAACGCCATTTGCTGCCCGTCCTTGTGCAGCTGCAGTCTCTCTTTTTCCACCTGGAGGCGCTCTCGCTCAATCTGCAGTCGGCCCGACTCGAACCTAAAAAACTGCAGTCTCTCCTTCTCCAGCAGGAGGCGCTCTTTCTCCAACTTTAATTTTTCCGTCTCCAGATCTGTCCATGTCGGCCAGGCAGGCTTCCTGTCCTTCTCCATGTCCTCAGAGGACGACGACGAGGGGGCTGAGGAGGTGGTGGGTGTGGCTGCTGTGGTGGAGGAGGCGGGGCTTTGCTGCGCCAGTGCCGACTGGTGCAAGAGTAGGCGCAGCCTTTCTCTCTCTAAGTCCAGACGCTCTTTCTCCAGCTGGAGACGCTCTCGCTCCATCTCGGCCTGGCACAGCCTCTTCTTCTCCACCAGAAGGCGCTCTTTCTCCACTTGCAACCGCTCCGACTCCACCTGAAGACGCTGCTTTTCCAGCTCCAGACGCTGCCTCTCCAGTGCCACCAGCAGGCCCGTGCTGTCTCCAGCAGCTCCGCTCAGCATAGTCCCACCCAGCGTGGCCCCACCCACTCCAGGTGTGCAAGGAGTGTCAGGGCCCAGATCACGAGCCAGTGATGGTCCAGAAGGTGCTTTAGAGCAGCTCAAAACGCCAAATTCATCAATATGGGCAAAATCTTCAGGAACACTCCCTTCCCTGTCCACGTCCGGCAGGATGGAGGGGAAGCAATCTTCATCATCTTCATCCCCCTCACCCTCTACCTCACCTGGAACACCATCGACAACACTACCATCCAGCTGCAGGGAAACACGCACACACAGAAGAGTCAGTTTAGGAGAGTAAACTATTTTCATATAACATTAATGTTATATACTTTTCACAGCTAGTTATGTATCAGTTTCATATGTTCACATTTTAATATATATAATTATGAAATATCACACTGTGAATGTCACGTACGTTATACTCGCTAGCCTCAGAGTCTTCCATTTTGACACCACAGTGGACACCATTGTCCCCGAGGTCAGGCAGGTCCTGCCAGTATCCCTGGGGGTCTTTCTGATGGATCCCTGCTTCCTGTGCCTGCTCCCCGCAGAGCGAGGCCTCGTTATCAGGCGAACAGGGTGGGTCATAGTCCGGCTGCAGTTCGGCAGCCAGCTGGGCCCGCAGCTGCTTCCGCTTCATCAGCGTACGCCAGTCCAGGTACCGGCGCTTCACCTCGCCGGCCGTGCGCACTTCACCCTCGCCCAGAGCATTCACACACTCTGCCACCTCCTCCCATGCGCGCCGCTTTAACTCGTTCACCGCAGTGTTCTGCTGCCGTGAGAACAGGACATCCCGCCGCCGCTGGATCTCGCGGATCAGTGTCTGTGTCTCGCGCACGCTGTAGTTACTCTTCCGCTTCCTCTTCAGGTGCTTCATCTGCAGAAAGTCCATGATGGAGGACCACAATGAACCTTCAGGAGAGGACCAGTGTAACAAAGACGATCGTCCGGACGCAGTCTACCACAGAGGGAGTATACTGTTGTTAATCATGGAGAAACAGTTTTAACAGAAACAGGTCTACTTTTAGAACATCAAGGTTTATTATTCAGTATCCAACATGATTTATTCAGTATCCAATAAGATTTATTCACGATCCACTGTGATTTATGTAAAATCTACTATTAAGTGTTCAATAACCTCTATGATTGATTAAGTATCTACTATGATTTATTCAGTGTCTACTTTGAATGATTCGGATTCCACTATGAATTATTTAGAATTTGTTATAAATTAGACAGTATCCACTAAGAGTTATTCAGTAAGATTACTAACATTTATTCAGCATCCACTAGAAAAAGAATGTGTATTTTTGAATATGTGAGATTCGTGACACACTGACCGTTAAAAGGGTTAAGATGACATTAAATCATCTCAATCCAAAACATCTGGTTCTCTTTGGGTCATTCATCAGTGTCAGAGTGGGATGGGGAGCTCAGGTCTACTCCTCCACTGTGAGGTCACACAATGATCATGTAGGCCAAGTGTTCAGGTGAGGTCACTGGAGGCCTACTCGAACTGGCAGCAGAGTGGGGGGCGGCAGGTTGCCGTAGATGTAATGAAGACAACCAGACCAGGTAAAGTTCAACAGTGAAGGTCAGATTGACCAGGAGAACAGTGGACTGTGCAGGATGGGAGTATACAGATATACCTAAAGTGGAAACTCATAACTAGCAGACCTCCTGTAAAGACAAAAAAGATAATTGTCATTATTACAAATACTATTAGTAAGAGTCAACTGACTTCCTGTTAAAAAATATATTATTGCTATTATACCAAATAATATTAGCACAAAGCACACCATGCACAGAGAGCACATAACACACCATGGACGAATTATAACACTGCATGCACAGCACATAATACTCTAAATACAGCTCAGAACAATCCAAATCCGGCACACTATGCACAGCACATAGTACCACAAATACAGTACACCATGCACAGCATAGTACCTCAAATACAACACCATGCACAGCATAGTACCTCAAATACAGCACACATCACACCACTCACAGCATCGTACCTCAAATACAGCACAAAGTACACCTAACACAGACAACACATAGCATACTATGGACGAATTATAACATTCCATACACAGCTCATAACACACGGCACATAAACCCACATGTGTCTCTCCTTGCTTGAACTCTGAATGAAGTGCTTTATGATTTGTGAAGCCACTCAGATGAGACCTGATCAGGCATAACTCACTGAGCTACGGGCGAGCTTAACACAGCTAATAACGCTTTAATTAACACTAATGTCACTTTATGTCCGACTCGACCTGCAGGACGAGATTGTCGGAGCACAACAGAAAGAGCAGATTTCCTCAGAGATGTCTGAAATTGCAGTGTCTTCGTGCATGAACTCACCGCCGCGCTGTCCGTGAGTGTGAAGTGGGCACCGAGGCCTCTCTGCAGACAGACCCGCCTCCCCCGGCCCGCTGCTCGGCCTCCACTCAGCAGCCCCCTTGCTCTTACCACGGAGGCACCACCTTTACAACCGCACCCTCCTATTGGCCACAGCCTCACGTCCTTCAAAAAGTTGTCCAATCAGCGACGCTGTTTATGTCCCGGGCCCACAGGTGATCAGTGCGCTTGCGCAGAAAGAGCAGACCACAGTGAACCCTTCCACTGCTGTTCAAAAATAAAACGTTGTATACCTCAAGAGCATCCAAATCTTTATCAAACTGGGCCAGGTTCATGTAAGTTGATCTGTGGACGAGTTGTAGCCTGAGTGTTTGTTAAATGCATATGTTAAATCGAAACTAGCTGCCTAGACTACAGGAAATGCAGCTAAACACGTGGAAGTTAAGAGAGAAGTAGAGGCAACCCTCCAGTCTCACTGCTGATGATACTAACCTGTTCCAGCCTCCAGATTCCACCAGTCTCCACAGCGCCACTCTCAGCCAGATTTCATGCAAAAGACCTACTTGGACTACAGACACACTTTATCCTCCTCAGTGTTGTTCGTAATGACGTCATCGCCGTGTGAAAGGTACTTGTCATGTCTGTCACAGTGGACATCATGATCTCAGCACTTCTGTCAGGTAAGAATTGAGCCTATATTTATTAAAGCACGACTTTACTAAATTGATATTCCAAGCACAAAGTGGTCCATAAGTGTGTAGCAGTACTGGCAGTGTGTTTACACCTTTGTTGATGTATTGCTCTGTTGGCTTCAGGTGTTGCTGGATGACCTTCTGAATACAGAGCAGGATCTCTCAGCAAAGCTGGACCATTCAGTCCCAGACTGAGGATCACCCAGTAGGAACACATCTCAGCTGTTCTCCAGTTGCACAGACTTGGCTGAAAGACTTTAGGCTGAAATTATCTGACTAACTGAGAAACCCTGAGCCCGGATGGAGGGGGTGCGCTGGGCCTTCCGCTGCGGTGCCTGGTCTCCGTCTCGCTCTGAGTGGCTGTTGGCCAGCCGATGCATTCAGCAGGAGGAAAAACACCGGATTGGACAGTTTGTGTTCACCAAAGATGCGAAAGCAGCGATGGTGAGTGGAGACATAAGAACACGTTCACACCTGTGACACACATATTACATGTCCCATGATATGGGTCCTTTATTCTGTGTTTATATACTCAATCAATCATACCAGCTCTAATAGCAGTGTCAACATAGTTACCAGGTTCCACTGACTTTTCAGGGACTTCATAAATAATAATATATGGTTATTTTGTTCTACTATTCTATTGCTCATAATAATAGTGGTAAATTAATGGTAAATGACTTTTTTGAGATTATTTCTATTTTTATATTACATTTGTTCTAAAAAGCCACGGCATACCTGTCTGTACAAACATGGTTATGGGGTGTGTGTGTGTGTGTGTGTGTGTGTGTGTGTGTGTGTGTGTGTGTGTTTGTGTGGGTGTGTAGGCTGGGCGTCTGCTGATGAGAAAGCTGGTGTGTGAGAAGGTGTGTTTGCCGTGGGACAAGTTTCGTTTGGACAGGACATCCCGGGGGAAGCCATACCTGGCCGACCCCTCACCTGGCTCAAACTCTGTTCCCTGGAACTTTAACGTGTCCCACCAGGGAGATTACGCCGTGCTGGCAGCCGAGCGAGGGCGGGAGGTGGGCGTGGACGTGATGAAGACGACCAGACCAGGTAAAGATCAACAGTAAAGGTTGGTTTGACTGGACTGTGCAGGACAGGAGTATAGAGGTATACCTGAAGTGGAAACTCTGATAACTAGCAGAGGGTGCTCTATTGAAGCAAAGGTGTTTATTCAGCCAGCAGAGCAGCTCTGATACCCTGGTCCCAAGAATGACCGGTGTCTTTGGAAGTAGGAAGGGCTTACTGGGGAATGGGTGGTGGTCACATGATTTCTGCTGATATGCTTGAATTAATACACAATGCAGCATCAGCACAAGAGGTGCTTCACATTCTGACTTTCACTGCGTCTGGTTCTAATGGCGGAAGTGAAGCTTCAGGATAGTCTTGGTCTGTGCAAAGGCTTGATCTATTTGTTGTAACAGACAGCAATTCTGTTCTTCTTTCTGTCCTCCTCTTCTACTCAGTGTTAAAAATGAGTGGAGGAGAGAAACTGCATGAAACAGAGGGTCTTGTTTCCAGTGTACGCCAATAAGGGAGAAATGCTGATTATTGTCAGTTAGAAATAAGCAGGGCTTATGATTGTAGGTGTACAAAAGCTAAATATGAAGCTGAATGCCTAGTTGAAAAATACAGAAAGGGGAGAAAAAAAACTATTTTTTTGTGCCATGCACTTAGATTTCGCTTTATGAGCTACTTTTGAGGTGGGACCACCTGGAATCAGATCTTTGACTCCATTTAGCCATTGTCAATCACAGACTGAAGCACCGTCTGGTTTAATGTGAGTCAGTCAGAGATTCTGATTGTTCTTTAGAGAGGCAGTTTGAACGCATCCTTCCTCGCTCCACATCCCAACAAATATAAAAAACATTATAACGCCTTCAAATGATCGCAAAGTGCTGGTCCACTAGTTGCCACCAGGTGTCAGTGTGGGTCCGGCTTTCTCAGTCCGACCCGTCTACAGGAGCATATGCCGAAGCGCCCCCCCCCTTTTTTTTGGTATTTGGCATTAACCAAAAAGACAGAGTACAACCAGGATTCTGTGCATTTTTGTGCTACTGATTTGTGTGTGTGTGTGTGTGTGTGTGTGCGCGCGCACGTGTGTTTGCTGCTGTGTGTTGTCAGGCAGCAGCTCGGTGCAGGAATTTTTCCGGATTATGACCCGGCAGTTTACGGAGCTGGAATGGAGGACGATCCGATCCACCGGGTCTGACTGGGACCAACTGGACATGTTCTACAGACACTGGGTTACCATGACAACTGCATCACCTCATAGCAGCATATCCTCATGCTGCAGAATAAGAGACACACACAACCACATCTTTCATCACATATACATGGTCACACAGGGTCATAGACAAACCAACCGTAACACACTCGAGCACACACACAGACACACATCTGTTTAACTCTGTGTGTGTGTGTGTGTGTGTGT
>JBBIGA010106151.1:0-10786 GCA_037576975.1 Alestes dentex | reverse complement strand
CACACACACACACACACACACACACACACACACACACACACACATACACACACACACACACACACACACACACATACCGTTGATTTAGTAGATCAGGATTTATGGGACATTCACATACAAGAGAGGTTTTCACAGAAACCAAACATCAGGGCCACTTTGTCAGTCCTCATACTGTTGGTAAGCAATGCTTTTTAAGGGCCTTTTTGTCATGAAATTATAGAAAAACAAACACACCCAAGCCCACAAAGACAGGAATGAGCTGTGCTAATCAGCTCTGAGGACCCTGAGGTCAAGACCTATATTTTGGTAGGTTTCCTTTATCTTCAGTTGTAAAATTCAGCATGGAAACATAAGACATGCAGATAATGTAGAGGTGGAGTGAAGGTGACTGTGTGGAAAAGCCTAGAATAGCTATGCGTTTTGCCTCCGATCAATCCACTCTGGGTCACCCTCTACGTTTATCCTTGAATATGACTACTCAGAGCGACACGCAGATATGACAGAGCTATGTAAGTGTGGAGGGTTTACATGATAATTATAATAAAGTATGATTACATATGTGAGTTTGTAGACCAGACTTTTACAATATCCGAGCAAGTAAAAGACTCATTTTAAGGGAAAAAATATTTCTATAAGACTACATGCTTTAAAAACACTATAAGTGTCAAATGAGCAAAAAAAAACCAAACAAATGCAATTTACTAAATATAAGCCATTGCATCACATTTCCAATATATTTTCTATTTTTTATCAATAGCTTTTTGCAGTGTGAGTATGCACATATGTGTATCTATAGTCCATTTCTGTAGCAGGAGTAGCAGAGTAGAGGGATGAAAAATGACTGAACAAAACAAACACACAGATACATTATGGATAGGTAAAAAGGGGTGCAAAGGTGTGGTAAAAAACATAAAGGGGATAAGGAGTGAACGGCTGCTGTAGTGGATTATTCACTCTTTGAAGATGGTCCCTGTTTGCAGCCGGTCACTCCTCAGAAGAATGGACTTCACTAATGTTCTGATCCTTGTTACAGCTCTGGCTGTGAGTTACTGAACAGCTCCAGCAGGAGCGATCAGCCGCAGGTTAGGCAGAGATCAGAGACAAAACACAGCCTCATGATCGGCATGGTAAAGTGGAAAATAAGTGGGAAATTGCTCCTGCGTTCTTCTCTCTGTTTCTGCATTCTGTGGTGGTGTTCCTTGTTTGAGATGCAAACTGCAGCTTTTTTCTGCTCTTTTGCTCCGCTGGGTTCAGACAGATTTGTTGTAGGCGCTTCCCATCAGCGGAGGAGCAGGCCCGGTGCACAGGGTGCAGAATTTTACATCAGAACCCACACAGTCATCAGAGAGTGAGAGAGAAATATAGAGAAAAAGACAGAGGGAGAGAGAGATAGAGTGATGGAGGCACATAGCAAGAAAGACTCTGAGAGTGCTAAACAGTGCTGCTGAAAATAGCATTTTATAGGCTTTGAATATTTGCTGAGGTTTCCAAATGAGTACTCAAACGTGTTCCCAAAATGACACATGAAAAATTGTTTTTATAATGAGCCATAATTTTAGATCTTTTCATGACTGCAGTTTACTAAGAGTCAGCTGAAGCCCAGCCGCTCAACTCTCGTTTGTTATTGCAGAAGCAGCGATTGTAGCTCCTCATTTAACAACATCTTTCATGAGTGGTGGTAGAAGCCTCAACCACCATTTGAACTCCCTGCAGCAAACAGGTTTAAGACCGTGAGCTCCTGACTTTAGAGTCGCCCTCACCAGATCACAGTACTGACACATTTGACAATGTGTTACATGTTTAATGAACAAATACATGAGTATTCAAATGATTCTGGCCCGATGATGATAGAACAAGAAAAATAGAAGACAGAAGAAAAGAGCGGGAGAGAGAAGGTGAAGAGAAAGGTCGGTAAGAAAGACAGTGAAATAGAGATATCCAGTTGTAGAAAAGTTACAGAGAAAGAAAGAAAGAGATGATGAAAAAGAGAGTGAGATAGAAGATACTGTCAAGTAACTCATGGGGAAAGAAGCGCAGGTGCGGACCACACCTTTTACTTCTTGACTTTGACTTTTATTTAACAACAACACAAAGAAGGTGCGAGGGCCAAAACACAACACACACTGAAGCTCTGATGACTGACTATCAAACACAAACTCTAAACATAGAAGACTGTGGACCAACACAAGGCACCTTAAATACACAAATGACTTGGGCATGAACAAAAAAGACACACAGTCACTTTAACCGAAACTCCCAACAGCTGTAACCAAATACATGAAACTAGACACTGTGAACAGTGAATATTTCAAAATAAGAGTTGAACATATCACAGACAAGGGCGGCCTCTTGCGGCCACTGACAGGGGACGTCACAGATACAGAAGAAAAGAGAACAGGAAAGAAATAAGAGAAACGTGTGAGAAAAGATGAACAGTAACTGAGAAGGAATAGAGGAAAGAAAGAAAGAAAGAAAGAAAGAAAGAAAGAAAGAAAGAGTGAAGTAGAAACAGGTGTGTGTATTTGTACCTCCACTCTACACTCGGACCACTGGCTGTAATTCCAGCGGTAGCAGGGCCGGACTGGACAGGGCTTCCACTGCTCCATCTGAGCTGGACATGGCCGGCCGTCCCCCCGAGACGCCTGGACCACTGACCGACTGCGAGTCATCCTGCCTACAACAGCACACACCAGCATTAACCTCAGGAGTAAAGGTGTCCTCAGAGTGGGCTCTTCTACTGAGTCATGCACCGTCTCAGGAGAGACAAGATTTTACCGTGACAGCAATGATCAGCTTATATAATGATTCAGGAAAACTTGGAGATTATCATAAGTCTCTAACACCTCCAGAGAAAGCAGTCCTCTATTTTTGCACCATCTCCCATCAGGATGGAGTGCGAGAGTGTGAGAGAGAGAAAGCGAGAGCTGGGATGTTGTAAAGCCTCTGGTGAGGAAGGAAGATGAGACAGCGCTTCTCGCATCTAAATATGCAAAACCTCTGCACATAATTTAAGGATCTGCACTGAAGAAATGTTTACAGGCGAATAAACGCGTGCTTCCTTTTCATTGCATCTCATGTACATGTAAATGCAGACATTGCATCTCAGTCACAGAAAACACACCCTGGTAATCACTGGAGAAACCTGTAGGCAGAAATCGATTGAGCACAGTGTGTGAACATGTGAGTCAAGAACTGGTTCTCAAATGAACAATATAATTATACCCACTGAGGTCCAACCAACGCTATATACAGTACTTTGCAAAAGTCTTAGGTGCCTATGCAAATAGTTTGAAGCCATTTGTATCAGCAGTGGGTTTCTATCTGCCAACAAGAACAGAACTGAACAGTAGAATAAATGCAAACACAAAAGAAAGCAGTGAAAAAATACCAACTTTTTGTTGTCTTTTTTTCTAAAAGGTTGAATATTTTGTGAGCTAGTTAGAAGAACACAGGTTTGGCTCCAAATTTCCACTCTGTGCCTCCAGTTATTGTTTGTATTTATACATTTCCATGAGCAACACACCTAATTTAATCTAATGTAGTCATTGAGCCAGGCCTTGAGCCACAAGTAACACTGGGCGTCTTTAAGGGAAGAAGTCTGAAAAGGGTAAAGCAAACGTTTTGCTATACACAAAGCCACCATTTACTGAATTATTGTTTCAGGACTGGGGATGACTTGGAGTACAGGATGGCAGTGGAGAGTTTTATGGACTGGTGTGAGCTGAACCAGCTGCAGCTCAACATCCAAAAGATCAGAACTGGTGGTGGACTTGAGAAGATCACCTTGTTGCGAATGTCCTATGAGTCTGTAGGAGCTAGTTCAATTTACTGTGCTGTGGTGTGCTGGGGTGGCAGCATGAAAGCGGCAGACACAAAGAGACTCAACAAACTGATCAGGAAACTGGTTCAGTGGTGGGTGAGGAAATGAACAACATGGAAACTGTAGCTGAAAGAAGAACATTGTCTGGACTTCAGTCCACCATGGACAATGCAGATCACTCACTCCACAGTGTGGTGGCAGAACTGAGAAGTACCTTTAGCCATAGACTTACCTGCTTAAAGTGCTAAAATCCCTCCTTCCCACCGCCATCGGGCTCTACAACTCTTCCCTCTGTCACACATCCACACAATAATCTGTGCAATAGTTTCTTTTTTACTTTAATTTCTACCAGTTGCCTTACCATGTGCAGTATTATGTGATATTTTTTCTAAGTGGGTGCTAAATCACTTCATTATGTGCAATAGTCTTACATGTGCCGTATGACTACTTATGTCTATTACTTATATACTACTGATCTCTACTAAGTGCAATAAACATACTCCTAACTACCAACTGTGTTGTTTGATTTCACTTAACTGTGTTACTAATCTATAGTATTTATAACCAGCATTTGTGTATATAGCATAGTGTATTTTCAATTGAGGTTTTTTTTTGTAAATTTATTTAGACTTTATATTTATATTGTTCTTGTCTCTGTGTGTCGTTGCAGCCATAACACTAGCAATTTCCTCCGGGATCAATAAGATTTTCTGATTCTGATTGTAATTCTAAAGGTATTTGTTTTAACACTAACAACACCACGGCCCTGCAGTAAACAGCTTTAAAGTATAATTTTCTCAGGTGCCTAAGACTTAAGGTAAGTATGCAGTTATAGACTCTGGCCATGTTTCTCAGCCAACTTTTATACCATTCATGACTGGTCAGTTTCTGACCACAGGACTGCTGTTATTGTTTGGGTGGTGGACAATTTGCACAGCAGTGACACTGGAATATGGCACTTTTCCACTGGCACAAGGAATTTTTCCATATCGTAATGTTTTTTGAATTAAAAAATAAGATGACCTGTACCCAGGTCAAACACAAGCGGCTCAATGGCAGGGCTGAAAGCACCCCACAGGTTTTTACCACTTATCCACTTATTTCACAAACTGCAGATATTTATTCATGTTAAGCACTTGAACGTTGTTGTGAACTACAAATGAAAATACATTGAATAAAAATTGTTTTCTTTATACAAGAGTCTGACATCCTATAAAGTGGTTGTGTGGTGTCAGATTCTAGTCACACTCAACTGATGAACATACTATAAACGCATTTGTTAGCAAAGAATATTTTAGTGTATCTTTAGTAAATATTAAGTGAGTAGCACACAAATGTTGTGTATCTCAGTGTGTGCAGAAACTAGTGGTGTATACTGTACCACCAGATCAGTCAAAATCAAGGAAATTGGACAGGAAAGGATTTTTTTATTTAACTATTTGGATGCAGCCACATACCCTGCCATCAATGTCAGCAGTTTTGTTAGCATACAGGAACCAGGAATAACATTTTTTCAAGCTTCTGATTGGCCAGCGTGGCCACCGCCTGTTGGTTTCGCTCGTTCTTGACAGCATTTCTTGTGCTTGTGTGGAAAAGATTTTTTTTTAGAACAAAGAAGGAAACCCCTGCGTATTAAAAAAAACACCCATGCACTCATGGACTAGGTCTGAATTATTATAATAAATAATTCAGACCTATTCATGATGCTTTTAATAAGGCAAGTGAAAAATAAGATTTGTTGTCTTTAAAAAGGAGTTTCACTTTTTTTGACAGCTTGACATGGCTTGAGGCAAGTGTGTGATGACTTGAGCATGCAGGATTCACAATGCTAATTCATGCACATGAGTTTCCTCTACTGCAGAACTCTCCATTATCTGAACTGCTTATTTGTAACCAGGGTTGGAGGGTGTGTCGGAGCCCATCCCATTGGTTATAGGGACAGGTTGCCTGTCCATCACATGGAAACACCTAGGGGGCAAGTTATGACTCTTTTCCACTGGGACATGGAATCACACTGTACCACGAACAAAAGTCTTTCCATTATAAATAGAGCAACCTGTCCCCAAGCCATACCTGTGCTGCTTGATGGCAGGGCTGACAGCAGGCTACAGGCCACGTCACTGCTTTTTGATTGGTCAAAATGTTGTCATGATAACAGACGGACCTGGAAAGTTTTTTACTGTCTGCGCAAAAAAAAAAACTACAATGGAGATACAAACTATCAACTGGGAAGTTAATAAAGTACAAAGACTACTATCTATTTGGGCTGAAGAGAAATTTCAGTGGGAGTTTTCTATGATGCTAACAAATTTATCTTTAATAATGTGAAGGTGTACCAGGACGTCGCTGAAAGGTACGGCTGGGTTAGGCTCCTGTATACTTTTGGAAAAATGCCTTTAGTAGAAACCAGGACACAGGTAGAACATGCAAACTCCACACAGATAGGACCCTTGGCTTTTCGGCCAGGAATCGAACCCAGGATTTTCTTGCTGTGAAGAGACAGTGCGACCCACTTTTCTCTAATTCCCAAATAAAAATATTTAAAGTATTAACAGCCATGCCTACACACACACCAGCATATTGCCATGAACATGCGCCCCTTCTCCATCCTCCAGCTCAGGCATGGAAGAGCAGAGTAAGGTATATCCGAACACCACTCGCACTCAGCACAAGGGATTCTCTTACTGCTTCCTTCTGTCTAGCTGGCTCTCTCCTTCTCCCTCTTCCTCTGCCTCTCCCTCTCTGTCCCTTCATCTCCTGTGCTCCTGTCTTCCGACTCCGCAGCAGCCTGTCAGTCTGCCTTGCTGCCTGGGTGCATTTGTATTCATTACGCTTTTTCTCAGCCGGGGAGAGAACGATACACCGGATTAACGCGCCCACTTAAAAAGCGCACACTCATCCCCTGCTCTCTCCGTCTTCCTGACGTCTCTGAGCCTCTGTTTCACGCCGCTCAGCCCTTTCGTCTCGCCGATGAGACAAACATCTTCACCTCATCCCCACACACACTTACACGCACACACCAGGAATTGGTAATGTGAAGTTTGCCTCATCTACTCCCAAAAGTATTCCTTTTGGAGACTGACTACTGCTCCTCTTCTCCTCCAGGAGCACGTGACACCATTCATGGAGAAACTAAACCTCAACACAAGGAAAACTTATCCCTGATATTCCTGGGAGCCTATCACAGCAGCTACTCGGGCCCAAAGATGACTGATGTATTGTCTGCTAGGTGACTCGAAACTGACAAACCCAACAGCACACTGGTTTTGGGGCCAATCTTCCACGTGCAGTGGGTTCTGTCTCTCTCTCTCTCTCTCTCTCTCTCTCTCTCACACACACACACACACACACACACACACACACACTTACTCAAACTCTGTTTAGTGTTGTTGCTATAAATGGTCATTTTGCACTGTTCTGGATGTCTCTCAGTTAAGTCTTCAAATGATAAAATAGACATTTTTATGAATTAAAAATATTAAATTGGATTACATTTCCACATATAGGGTCGGTTTCCCAGACAGGGATTAAGCCTAGTTTTGGACTACCCTTTCCTTTTCAAAGGAAAATCTCTATTCACAACACTACATAATCCTGGACTAGGCTTAATCCCTGTCCAGGAAACCAACCCATACACATGCATATAGCATATAATATATACACCCACATTTTATACATAAACAAACACACACACACACACACCACACACACTGGCTATGAGATTCTTTGCAATTCTTAGTTACATTAGCCTTACATATCTACAGCAAACAGCAACATCTTAGCTGATTGACTGAACTATTGACTTTTTACTGAACCGTTCCTTTGGACTGCGAGCCGTTTATTTGTCCTCACCTTCCAGGCCGCAGGTCTGGGAGCACTCCGTCCATGCCGACCAGTCTGAGAGCTGGCAGTTAACCGGGCATTCCACCGTACAGGAAGCGTTCATCTGCCACCTCCTCTCCAAGCCCAGCTGCAAACACACAAATAACTCTCCGTCAACATTAGCCATAGCTCACTTCCACTATTCATGTCTCACTTCCCAAACAGCTGCAGAGTCAGTTTCCCCCATTCCCTGAGGATCCTCATCTTCAGTCACTGATCTCCTGCCAGCATTTGAGAAAACTCGTCCCACCGCTGGCTAGAGAAACTAGGTTATGGGGCTAAAACGCCGCCAAAGCTGCAAATTTTCCTCCATCACCCACGGGGTCCAATTAAAGTGACTTTTCTACTTTTGACTGATCTTCCACCAGCCCTGTCACCCTGGCCGCGTTAACCCACCAATTTAACAGGCCTCAAAATAGCCTCTTTTTTGAGACGGCCTCATCACGAGGCCACATCGACAAAAGTGAGCGTGATGGCAATTCACCAACTACTGACAGGCAGCTGATGGTGCGCATGTTTTACAGGGCAATTTATCCCTGCAATGGTTTCACTGTGGTCCCTGACTTTCTTTGGGTGAGTTGAACCCAGCGAACAATTATAAGACTAACAATAGCCATAAAACAAAATGAAGAAATAATACTCCGTTATATTACTGTTAGTATTAATATTACGTACAGCATATTAATGTGCAGCGGGTAAAATAAGTATCGAACACATCACCAATTTTCTAAGTAAATATATTTCGAAAGGTGCTACTGACATGAAATTCTCATCAGATGTCGGTAACAACCCATCCAATCCACACATGCAAATAAATTAAACCATAGATGTCCATAAATTATGTGTTATGTGTAATAAAATGGAATGGCACAGGGAAAAAGCATTAAAGAGACTGAAATTTATTTAATACTTCATACAAAAGCCTTTGTTGGTGATGACAGCTTCAAGATGCCTCCTGTATGGAGAAACTAGTCGCATGCGTTGCTCAGGTGTGATTTTGGCTCATTCTTTCACACAGTCTTCAAATCCTGAAGGTTCCATGGGCCCTTTCCATGAACTCTGAACTTTAGTTCTTTCCACAGATTTTCTAAAGGATTCAGGTCAGGTGATTGGCTGGGCCACTCTAGGAGCTTTATTTTCTTTCTCTGAAACCAACTGAGAGTTTCTTTGGCTGTGTGTTTGGGGTCATTGTCTTTCTGAATTGTCTACATTTTTTCCATGAATCCTTCCTTCAGTTATATAAAGCGTGCCAGTGCTGTATGCTGAAAAACAGCCCCACACCATGACGTTCCCACCTCCAAACGTCACTGTTGGTATGGTGTTTTTGGGGTGATATGCAGTGCCTTATGACCTCCAAACATGGTGTGTGTTATATCATCCAAATAATTCAATTTTGATCTCATCTGACCAGATTATAGTCTTCCAGCATTTCACAGGCTTGTCTAAGTGTTGTTTAAGTGAAGTCAAGTAGAGCTTGATCATCATCCCAGCCATATATATATGGTATACAGTGAGATGAAGTATCATCCTCCTGGACCGTAGGTGCTAGTCCTGTGTCATGCACAAAAGCATCGGCTCTTTTGTGAGCTCTAAGAGCCGATGCTTTGTAGTGAATCAGAAGAGTCGACTCCCATCGAGTGAGAGCCGGCTCCCCAATTTTTTTTTAATATATGTATATATTAGGGATGTCACTTGATTAAAAAAAATAATCTAATTAACTACAAGCTCTCTAAATAATTAAATCACACACATTTTTGCTGTAAAAGTATTTAAAAATGTTGAATTAATGCATTAATTTTGACCAATTAATTACAGAAAAAATAATGCGCAAAAACGCGGATTAATCGCACCACATGACTTTAACCCGGTCTGGTGCTCTGACGAAACGTGCTACCCATCTAGATGTGCTCCCATGCCCTTCTGCGCAGTTCCACAGTCTTGGAATTCAGTGCTACCTAGCGCTAGGGAAACTGGTTTATCAGTGCTATCTTGTGTTGAACACTGGTTTATCTGTGCTATCTTGTGTTGGACACTGGTATATCTGTGCTATCTTGCGTTGAACACTAGTTTATCTGTTCTATCTTGCATTTTGAACACTGGTTTATCTGTGCTATCTTGTGTTGAACACTGGTTTATCTGTGCTATCTTGCGTTGAACACTAGTTTATCTGTTCTATCTTGCATTTTGAACACTGGTTTATCTGTGCTATCTTGAGTTGGACACTAGTTTATCTGTGCTATCTTGAGTTGGACACTGGTTTATCTGTGCTATCTTGAGTTGGACACTAGTTTATCTGTGCTATCTTGCGTTAGGCACTGGTTTATCTGTGCTATCTTGCGTTGAACACTGGTTTATCTGTGCTATCTTGCGTTAGGCACTGGTTTATCTGTGCTATCTTGCGTTAGGCACTGGTTTATCTGCGCTATCTTGCGTTGGACACTGGTTTATCTGTGCTATCTTGCATTAGGCACTGGTTTATCTGTACTATCTTGCGTTAGGCACTGGTTTATCAGTGTTATTTTGCATTAGGCACTGGTTTGTCTGTGCTATCTTGCGTTAGGGACTGGTTTATCTGTGCTATCTTGCGTTCAGGTCACTGGTTTACGGTAATATCTTAAAAGCTCTTTTAATTGTTACTTTCGGCTTGTACATGTACTTGTTTGCTCCTACATGCTGTAGTACACTGTTCATGGGTATATGACTGTGTTGATACTCTGATTTCTGATTTAGATTCTAAAATGCTTTTTTTCTGCAGTTTGCAGGACGTAGATGATTGATGCTGCCTTGTCAAAAAATGCCCCCTTTACGTTTATACAATTCATTGTTCACTGTATATTCATTGTCTCAAACTGAACCATATAGATGGACTTGGTTCTATCATTGTTCTTGCTGAAGCATTTTTTATTTTTTCCCCTCAGCATATTAGGTCGTATTTTTGATTGCTGTGACCATTACTGCACATGAACAGTGCAGAAACAGTTATTGAATAAAAGAGATGTTGAAAGTCTGTAATGTTGATTATTCATTCACTCATATGCCAAAATCCATTTACATTTTTAAATACTTTTACAGCAAATATGTGTG
>JBBIGA010106130.1:0-10786 GCA_037576975.1 Alestes dentex | reverse complement strand
ACTGTCCACTTTCTGCCATTACTAAGCAAATTTCCCACTTGTGGGACTAATAAAGGTTTATCTTATCTTATCTTATCTTATCTTATCCAGATTCTCCCCATATTTAAGAGGAATGGTACTGTATCTAATGGTACCCACACATATCAAGTAAAGCACCAGTAAACTACACATATCCAGGACATGGGATGGTGTATAGCTGTGGTCGACATGCACATTCATATTTGCCTACAGCTTGGTGAGGATGTTGTTCTCCAGCAATGCTAATCCCAACAGCCCTCTTGTTCTCTTGCTATTCATCCCCATAAAAATAAAGGCTCTTTTGTCAGTTTGCTGATTTTCCACCTCACTCTGTCCTTTAAACTCCAGACAAAATAAAAACCTTAGAAGCCATTGGCTCCTAAACACAAAATATTTGGGAGCCAAATTATTATTTTAGGAACTAAAATGTGAAATAAGTAAAAATATATATATGTATATGTTTAATGCTATGTAAAGAGCATTAAAAGAAACGAAATTGTTGCCAAAGTAAAACACTATTTCTCGTGTAGTTAATGTTTATTTTTCCTATATGTTAGAATGCGCACTGCAATAGGTTGCCAGGCCGTGCAAATAGTTTTAAACAAAACTCAATACGTCAACACTGCTCTCAATCTTTGTGGATAAAGATGCCTCACACATGTTCTGCTTGGGGCTGTACCCTCCAAACCAGATTCAGAGGGATTACATTTCGTAGGTAAGGCTGAACAATTGCTTTGAGTATATTTGGCCTCCAAACAACGTTTTGGCTAAACGTAAGCAGTAACTATTAAGATTGTTGTTTGCTCTTTAGATAACTTTTCTCAAACTCAGGAGGTTTTTAGTTTATAAATCTTAACCTTAGCTAAGCTTGCAAAGCTATGCATCCCCGTGTTCAAGTCAGCCTCCAAACGTTTTGGCTAAACGTAAGCACTATAATATGCGATTTTATAATGGCCAAATATAAACAAACAATTGTTCAGCCTTACCAGGGTTTGTCATTCGCCACATTTTGAGACAGTTGTCCTGTGATGTGTGCCATGCTAGTTTGGTAACAGATGCTGAACCGGAATCATATGGTCAAAGCTACCACTTGGTGTCATTAAAACACAGTGAAGGTTTAATAATTCCTTCTGTGTGGACAGTCAAAGTGGTTAAAGTAGTGGAGCGTGTTATCCAACAGTCAACATCAGGGCAAGCAGTCAGTGTTTCTTTGATCGGTCAGTTTGTCCGGGCCACAGTTTGGAATTGACAACCATCATTTTATGCCCTTGTCTTTAGTTGTGTCAGTCTTCCACACCTGCACCACACTTCAAGACTAAACACTCTAACACAGTGGCAACAAAAGCTGTGTAAGGCAGTTCTGTTCCACGGATTTTAGACCCAGTCCTGTATATATTTAATACCGAGCCACTATAGTGATAACACAGTAACCACATAGTGTGTGTGTGAGAGAGAAAGAGTGAAATGTTTTCAGAAATTATTTCTTAAGCCCATGTGTATACAATAAAATGTTTTATTTAATGTATTTTTGTCACAGAGTCTTATTGTGTTTTCATCAGAAAACCATGTCTACCTGTATTAGTTTACATGATGCTTTAGCCACTCGCAGAAATGGCCACGCGATGACGTATCGTGTGAACTGGGAACACCATGAATGCAGCATCTACGCTGTATGTCTATGCATTTGGGAGCCAAAGGAGCCAGATCTTCTTAGTGATCTGATCCAAATGATCCGACTCATTAAAAAGATAATGTAGTAGGTACGGCAGACTTGGGTTGAGCGTATTTGCACATTGTTATGAGATGTCACTTTTCTTGTACTTTTAATTTCTTTTGGTTTTAAGAGACGATTGCCACTGGCGACTGAAATGAAAAAAAAAATAGTTGCATTGGTGACCATTTTAGTTGCCATCTGGAGCCCTGAACTGTTAAAATATTTCAATATTATTTTTACAATACTTTTATTGTTAATATGCCCTCATGTTGACTTTGAAAAGGACAAGTAAAATTTACACATTATATATCTGGCAGATTATATTTTAGTTTTGTTAGCAGGAAATAATCCTTATTACATAAAGTAGGTTAAAAAATGAACAACACTCACCTTTTAGGAGCTGCAAACTGGAGGATGCCAACAGGCAGGCAGGCAACAGCCGTTAACAAGCCTGTCTTGCTACGTCATGGTAAATCAGAGTAACCTTTCTAACATGGACAGCCAACATGCCAACTGGTGAAACACTTGGCTGGGCAAGACATCTTAAACATGGTCCTTCTGTCTTCTACTGGTACTAAAACAGTGACCATCAAAGACAGAATGCCCTTGTTAAATTACATAGCGCTAGAAACAAGGTTTGCTCTTTGGATAATCACTCATTATTTGTTCATGCATCGCCTGGAGGATTTCACAGATTTTCATCCATGTGAAGACTGTGTAAGGCATTCATTACCATTATAATGGTGTTGCCAAGTGAGATTCCAGTGCTTATAGCTCCCATTCGGAAAAAAATAGAACAGGGCCAAAGTTGCCTGATGGCAAGATCTGAGTTGAGTAAAACTGCATGATAAACAAATATACCCTTGATTTTAGCCTGCAGTTAATGTCAGTGTCATATCTTTGTTTGTATCATTAAAAATATTATCTTGGCTACATCTGCACACTTGTCTTTCACTAAAAACTGTAAATGAAAAGTCCTGGACCACACAGCATCCTTAATGTGTATCTGGGAAAACAATGCTTGATCTTAGCACTTCCTAAATAGTCCATTCCTACTCAAGATTTACAGACAATGGCAAAAGATAAAAAGTGATAAGAAAAATAACAAGACTTGTATTGATTTTTTTGTCATCTCATGTCTTCAAAAGGATAAAATAAAAAAAATACACTTCCAAATATGAAAGTGCAGTGGGGTCCAAAAGATTGTGAGAGATGGATGAAAGCATGTTACTGAAAAATGTAATCAATTATTTATGCATTTTCAATGCATTTGATGTGTGCATCTAGTCACATACCCAGACATGGTCAGGGTCAGTTTCCCAAATCACAGATTAAGCCAAACCTAAAACCTAAAAACATTCAACAAGAAGAAGATCTTCGGATAAATAAAAAAAAACCTTCTTAAACATTGAGGTATGTTAGAACAAAGAGTCCACATTCAGACCACAACCACTTGTTCAAATACAAGGCTACAAAAAACTGTGAAACTGTAAAAGAAAACATTAGTTTTGGGGGAATTTAAAAAGCACTAAAGTCACGGCTACGACCACATACACCACAGTAAGAAGTAAAAAAATACTAAAGAAACTACTTACAGAAATCAGCTCCACACACGCTTAAACAACTTTAAAAAGAACAAAGAAACTTACTTCAGAACCTGCATTTTTCAAGAAACTGGGAGACTCTTAAGATGTACTAAATGTTTTTTACGCTGCTATCAGTAGTCCAATAAAATTCTGCAGCCCAAAAGGAGCTCCCTGAGAGGACTGCTGAGCTGGTTTCTATATTTGTATTTTTTCTCTAATAAGAATGTTATGTTAAGACATGTGTCTCATACTTCCATTTAATCCAGTTTGTCACATGCAAGACCCTCTGGGCTTTTATTGCCTACTAATCATCTGCTAAAGCAACATTACCTGTCATTTGGAAGTAGAATGCTATTCCTTGCTTGATATTGGAAATCTGTATTTTAATGCTGTCCCAAGTGTCCAGTAAGAATAGAGCTTGTGGATAAATAATGTTTGTAGAGGCATCCAGTTACATCTGTGACACCATTGATCATCAGTTTTATTATAGTGCTTCACTAAATCCAATCTAGACCTTTCTTCAGAGCGGAAATACATAAAAAGGAAACTTGATTGTGATCCTAAATCCATTTGATTAAATACAATTGCCAACCATATTTTTGCCAACCCCCCACTCAGCCCAAAATAAAAATAAATAAATATAATAAATATATATGTATATATATATATATTTTATTTTTTATTTTTTTTTGCTGCTGACATTAGATTCTTACTAACTATGAAGAAAACTGTTGTTTTGTAAAATCTGAAAAACATAAATATTTGGTTAAATGGTAAAAATCAAGGGTCCCTGCTGCAGAACACAGGCTGTATACATGTCACAAGCCTGTGTAGTCACTTTGAGCATGTTGCCATTTACGGAAGAAATACAGAACATCAAGTACAAACACATGACCAAATGTAGCTCAATAGTTATGCTGGGTGAACATTAGAGGTGCTATATATATGAGGCTCTCTTGCCCATTGATGCTTCCTCAAGCACCCTGCAAAGGTGAGAGACACTGTCTGTATTTTAAGCTTGAGTGAATTTAACTCTGATCTTCTTTCCATACCATACAGACTCAAAATTAATTGCTCTTTTTCAGAATTAGTCTTGTGCTCCTCCCTTTCCTTCCTGACACTTTAAATACACTGAGAGAAACCAGGTAAGGAACAATACTTATTATTTTTACCTCATTATGATTTTGTGTGTGTGTGTGTGTGTGTGTGTGTGTGTGTGTGTGTGTGTGTGTTTCACATTTTTTTCTAAACTGTACTGAACATTCTAAATTATGAACTGCTCACTGAAATGGCAATGCTGCAGTATAAGGTACAGACTATATAAAGCATATATGTCAAAATACTGCAGGAATAACAAGTGAATAATTTGACTCTACAGTTAAACATCACCATGGGGGATGGAGAAATGGAGTGTTTTGGCCCGGCGGCCATCTACCTCCGCAAGCCAGAAAGGGAGAGGATTGAAGCCCAGAGTAAACCATTTGATGCTAAAACTGCTGTGTTTGTGACTGAGCCCACTGAGATGTACCTCAAAGGTACACTGAAGAGTAGGGAGGGTGGCAAAGCCACTGTTGAATCTCTGTGTGGCAAAGTAAGTGAGATCTGTCTATCTTCCTGAATGCCTAGTTGGTGATGCATCCGGTGTTTCTCTTTGTCTCTTTTGACTCATAAAAATCTGTCCTCAGAGCAGTGTGTGTGTGTGTGTGCGTGTTTGGTACTGGGGAGGGGATGTGTCCCAGTGCCTGTTCAGTACAAAGGATCAGCACGAGCTACTGGATCTTTCTATGTGCTACTGTGCTTTCTGTCACCACATAAAATGAATTTACTGCTGCCTTTATTTTTGGATTCACTGGGATAGTTTCTGAGGGAGTGTGAGCACACCCTCATTAAATCTGGACCACTACTTTTCATCATGCGTAATTGATTTGTGTTATTAGAGTTACTAGAAGACAACTAAAGTGTGAAGAATATTCCTGTTGGTAAATGAAGAACTATTTTACTAGGGGTTTGGCCCTCACAAACTGAAATTTAGGTTTAGTTTTGGTAATTTTAAATAGAATTTTAACCAAAAAGATTGCAAACCTACTCTCATCTACTGAACACATACAAATTAAGCAGTGTATGTGCTTAATGCTCTTTTCATTTAATAAAACAATTACATAATGGGTGAATGTTGGCTGTTCATTGCTATGTTCAATAGTAATTTGTATTGTTGTGTGGCATTTAAATCAATTAGTGGGTGGTAATCTAAAACATGTCATTTTGCAGACCCTCACAGTTAAGGAGGATGAGATCTTCCCCATGAACCCTCCCAAATTTGACAAAATTGAGGATATGGCCATGATGACCCACCTCAGTGAGCCTGCTGTGCTGTATAACCTCAAAGAGCGTTACGCAGCATGGATGATCTATGTAAGTTTAGACATGAATAGAGAAGCTGAAAAAGATTTGTAAATGAAAGATTATATCATGATTATATCATGAACCTCTGGAAATATTTGAAATATTTATTTGCATTTCAGACCTACTCAGGGCTGTTCTGCGTCACTGTGAACCCCTACAAGTGGCTCCCAGTATATGATGCAGTTGTTGTGTGTGGATACAGAGGCAAAAAGAGAGTTGAAGCCCCACCCCACATCTTCTCCATCTCTGATAACGCCTATCAGTTCATGCTCACTGGTAAGATGTTCAATCATTGTGATGGAATACATGTTTTACAAAAGAATTGAGAACAACTGATATCAGTCTTGGTTTCACTGAGATATGCCAAACATTGTCTCTAATCAATTAAATATTTCTCCAGATCGTGAAAACCAGTCCATCCTGATCACGTAAGTGTAGGCTAACATCAGTGTGAGATTATTCTACAGTATAATAACAGGAATCTTCATTAACAAGCTTTCAGCTGTGTAAATAGTGGGTGGTGGACCTAATCAAGTAAAAGTTTATACTATCTAAACTAACCAAAGTCATCGGCGGTTTATGCTCTAATTAAAGATCTCCTCCATCTCCTCTGTACATCAAGAAGTGTGTATGTTTAGTTGACAACCAAAATATAATGAATGCTGGTACTCTGATAGTTGGTCCATTTGATTTAATGCTAACATCATGTCTGAAAAATAAAGAAATTCACACAATGTATAAAAAATTCATTACATAATGAGCACTTGTATTTGCACTCCCAGTGGAGAATCTGGTGCAGGAAAGACTGTGAACACCAAACGTGTCATCCAGTACTTTGCAATAATTGCAATGACTGGACAGAAGAAGGCAGAGCCTACTGCTGGCAAAATGCAGGTTAGGGAACTGTTACATGTAAATAGTGTGTGCATGACCAATTATTGCTCAACTTTCACTCAAAAACATAAATTATCTCTAGGGCTCGCTGGAGGATCAAATCATTGCAGCCAACCCCCTGTTGGAGGCTTATGGTAATGCCAAGACCATCAGGAATGACAACTCCTCTCGTTTTGTAAGGACACACAGTGTTGAAACTACACTGTTTACACAATAAAAAAAACAACAAAAACATATACAGACAAAAACATAAGAGCATTAGTGAGGTAAGGTTGGAACATTGCTGTGAGGATTTGATTGTATGAGAGCATTAGTGAGGTCAGATACTGATGTCGGAACTTTGCTGTGAAGGTTTGATTGTATGAGAGCATTATTGAGGTCAGGTAGTGTATATAAAGAAAATAAAGAAATACAGAATATGGATTATAAAGAAATGTTTTGTATTAATGAATTTTGAATTTCCAGGGTAAATTCATTCGAATTCATTTTGGACAAACTGGCAAACTGGCCTCAGCTGATATTGAAACCTGTAAGTTTATCCATACACTTCGAGTCTTCGAGTTTGATTATGTGGTTTTGAAAAGCCAGCTTTCACCTCCACTATACGATGTGCATATGCGACTTATGGCTTTAATACAAATAAGAATGTATACTCACATCAGTGTATCAACAGATCTGCTGGAGAAGTCAAGGGTCACTTTCCAGCTGTCTGCTGAGAGGAGCTACCACATCTTCTACCAGCTCATGACTGGACACAAGCCAGAGCTGCTTGGTACGGTATCTCAAAGTCTCATTGATGCCAAGTCCTTTTAGATTACATGTGGTACTAATCAAAAAACATTTGATTTTTTTACTCACTGTTTACACAGAGGCACTGCTCATCACGACCAACCCCTATGACTACCATATGGTCAGCCAGGGTGAAATCACTGTTAAGAGCATCGATGATGTGGAAGAATTCATTGCCACAGATGTAAGGACAGCCCTACTTTAAGTTTTGTGAGTAACTTTCTCAATTATCCTTCCACTCTGTTTCACTCTAAACAGACTGCTATTGACATCCTGGGCTTCACCGCTGATGAGAAAATTAATATCTACAAGCTGACTGGTGCTGTTGTACATCACGGCAACATGAAGTTCAAGCAGAAGCAGAGAGAGGAGCAGGCTGAGCCTGACGGCACTGAGGGTAAATTTAAAAAATAATCAGAAGATCTATTTGACTCTGTTATAAGAATTATAATCAATTCCTAATTAAAAAAATACATCACATTCATCTTCAGTGGCTGATAAAATCGCCTACCTCTTGGGCCTGAACTCCGCTGACATGTTGAAAGCTCTTTGCTACCCCAGAGTGAAGGTCGGAAATGAGTTTGTGACCAAAGGCCAGACTGTCCCTCAGGTAATGCAATTATGCAATTATGTAACCAGAGGAAAGATTTTAATAACCTCTGCAGAAACAAAAATCTATGTCTAATATTTCTAGGTCAACAACGCTGTCATGGCTCTTTGCAAGTCTATCTATGAGAAAATGTTCTTGTGGATGGTCGTACGCATCAATGAGATGTTGGACACAAAACAACAAAGGCAGTTCTTCATTGGTGTGCTGGACATCGCTGGATTTGAGATCTTTGATGTAAATATTCTTTCCACCACAATCACACACTAAAATATGTATAAACAAACAGTCTATTGATGCCAATACTATTATGGTTAAAACAGTTCAACAGCTTGGAGCAGCTCTGCATTAACTTCACAAATGAGAAACTGCAACAGTTCTTCAACCACCACATGTTTGTGCTGGAACAAGAGGAGTACAAGAAAGAAGGAATTGAGTGGGAGTTCATTGACTTTGGTATGGACCTGGCTGCCTGCATTGAGCTTATTGAGAAGGTTAGTTGTTTAGACTTTTTACTAACTATATTTGTCTAAGAAACTCCAGCTGAGCAATCACAGATATCACAGACCTACAGTATACTCTGTGACCATATTCAAACAAAGCTTCATTATGGTATACACCTAGTATCACATCAAAAGAGATACACAACTACAATAATAATGGTAATATGTTAGTTCTGTTTAGTCCTCTGACCCAAACCATAACAAACAATCTAGTGCCAAAGAAATGCAATTGACATGGGGTAACACATTTTGTGCAGTCCACAATAAATCTTCAAATATAGCTGAAATGTCTCATCTATGTCTGCGTTCAATGAAGTCAGCATCAGCGTCAGCGTCAGCGTCAAAAGCTAGGCACCAGACATTAATCTAATAACCTGGTGATTTCTTCAAAATGTGACTTATTTTAAGTGTAACTTAATTATCTATCACAAACAGCCAATGGGCATCTTCTCCATCCTTGAAGAGGAGTGCATGTTCCCCAAGGCAACAGACACATCCTTCAAAAACAAGCTGCACGACCAGCATCTTGGCAAGAGTAGTGCTTTCCAGAAACCAAAGCCTGCTAAAGGCAAAGCAGAGGCTCATTTCTCCCTGGTGCACTACGCCGGCACTGTGGACTATAACATTGTGGGCTGGTTGGATAAGAACAAGGACCCCCTGAATGATTCTGTTGTCCAGCTGTACCAGAAGTCAGCAAACAAACTTCTGTCCTTACTGTATGCAAGTCATGCATCTGCAGAAGGTAATGTGGGGAAATATATATAAACATAATTTTAGTTAAAAAAAATGAAGTACAAAAGTATTATTTACATACTGTAACATTACAATGCTGAATGGTTTTGATTTACTGTAGATGCTGGTGGCAAAGGTGGTGGTAAGAAAGCTGGCAAGAAGAAGGGTGGTTCCTTCCAGACAGTGTCTGCTCTTTTCAGAGTAAGAACAATTTGACACTGATATATAAAATGTACACAACTTTGCAGATACCAAAAGAACAAAGGCTAACACTTTATATTTAACACTTATATCACTTATATCACAAACTGTAAAACTGTACTCTGATAACAATATAAAACTCAACAGGAGAACTTGGCTAAGCTGATGACCAACTTGAGGAGTACACACCCTCACTTTGTACGTTGCTTAATTCCAAATGAATCCAAGACTCCAGGTGTGGATTCTTTTAACTTTTAATGCATTTTCTATCTTATCAATATGTCCAGAACAAAACATGTTAACCTCTCATATGATTTAACACTGAACATGTCGCGCTAGGTCTGATGGAGAACCACCTGGTTATACATCAGCTGAGGTGTAATGGTGTGCTGGAAGGTATTAGAATCTGCAGAAAGGGATTTCCCAGCAGAATCCTCTACGGTGATTTCAAACAAAGGTCAGTCATTAGCTTGCACTGTAAATTGCAATTTCTTTACAGTTAATAAGGCTTAAATATCATGTATGCTGAGTTCTGTGTTTTAAAACAGATACAAAGTCTTGAATGCCAGTGTTATCCCAGAGGGGCAGTTCATTGACAACAAGAAAGCTTCAGAGAAACTCTTAGGCTCCATTGATGTGGACCACACCCAGTACAAGTTTGGACACACTAAGGTAACTGAGAAAAATAAGATTTGACTCTGATTCAAAGACTGTACCAGTGAGAGCAAACCCCAATTTTGGAGAAGAATAGGGTATAACCTTGGTCAGGCGTTCCAAATCCCAGTCCTGGCAACCCCAGACTTTACATATTTTAGCAGTTTGTTTTGTCTAGTACACCTGATTAAGCTCAGCAACCAATTATGAAGATTAACAAAACATTTGCCTTACTTTTGTAGGTATTCTTCAAAGCTGGTCTGCTGGGTACTCTTGAAGAGATGCGAGATGAAAAACTAGCAAATCTGGTCACTATGACTCAAGCTTTGTGTCGTGGCTTCCTTATGAGAAGAGAGTTTGTCAAGATGATGGAGAGGAGGTACAGTTAGCACATTATCATTAATTGTTTTTGTAGATAATGATACAGCACTATAAACTGACATGATTCACACTTCGACAGAGAGTCTATCTTTACTATCCAGTACAACATCCGCTCATTCATGAATGTGAAACACTGGCCATGGATGAAGCTGTACTTCAAGATCAAGCCTCTGCTGAAGAGTGCAGAGACTGAGAAAGAAATGGCTGCCATGAAGGAGAATTTTGATAAAATGAAGGAGGATCTGGCAAAGGCACTGGCCAAGAAGAAAGAGCTTGAGGAGAAGATGGTGTCACTTCTTCAGGA
>JBBIGA010106109.1:0-10787 GCA_037576975.1 Alestes dentex | reverse complement strand
TTACAAACTACATTTTGGTGCATGTATTCTGTAATCTGTAGTGGAATACATTTTAAAAGTAACCTTCCCAACACTGGGCACAGCAGTCTTGAGTCAGCAGGGTGAACAGTAGAGGGCTTAGAACACAGCCCTGGGGAAACCCAGTGTTCATGATGGTAGTCTCAGAGGATGTCTAATAACCAGTACACACCCTGGTATGTTGTCAGGACCTGCAGCTTTCTGTGGATTGACCCTGCACAGGGTTCTCCAGACATCACTGTGTTCGAGACAGTATTTCATCTTCCGTAGAGAGAGGGGCTTTTATTGCTGTTGTGTTGTTGTTTTCTTCAAACCGGCTAAAATATGTTTGAAATGTGTTGAGGAAGTCTGTGTTGTCATCACAAGGTGGCAGGAAGGGTTTATAGTCCATAATAGACTGGATGCCTTGCCACAGGTTCTTGGGATCTTTTGAGTCAGTGAAGTGACTCTGGATTTTATGCCCATAAGCCCGTTTTGCTGCTCTCACGCCTTGGTTCAAGTTAGCTCTAGCGGATCTGAGTCTCTGTTCCCTTTGTCTTACTTACATACTTACTTACTTACAACTTTGTCCTTGACTTGTTTGGAGAGCTCCTTGGTCTTCATGGTGTGGTGCTTTTTGCTTAGTGGTGTTGCAGCCTCTGGGGCCTTTCAGAAAAGGTGACAGTGTTTAAACTGACAGATAGATTTCACACACTTAATGTCACTAATTATGTGACTTTTGAAGGTAATTGGTTGCACCAGAACTCTTTAGGGGCTTCATAGCAAATTATTATTATTATTATTATTATTATTATTATTATTATTATACATGTATACCACATTATACCACATAACAGTACACTATAACATAAAGAAAACACACTACACTACAACATAACAGTCTGTACCACACTATGCCATATAATGCCACATAAGTACAATATAGTATGGTGGTAGTATGTGGAAATTAGTAATGTCCGTACTGCACAGTGAGCCATTGCATCACTCTATCCATGTCAGTGTAATCGTTCTGAAGGCCTTTGGCAGAATATGGGGGGTGTCCATCTATCTAGGTTATTAAGAACTATCTGGGATAGTTCATTCATTTACTCTTTGGGAGTCTTACTCTGGTTGTGCTATTTATGAGGCCAACAGATATGATATGCCCCAGTAATATACATTAGGTTATTGCTCCCAGTGAGCTCTTGCCAGCCATCTTAGCCAGTTTGATAACACACTTTGTTTCTGCCTGTGACTAGAAACAGAACTGAATTAGGATAGGTCTGACAATGCAGGGGATGTCTTATGTACTCTATCAAATGCTTTTGAGAAATCAGTGCTTTAAAACTTGTAATAATAGGTCTTTGAGCTCTGTTTTGATTGAACTGGGCAAGTACACTACCCCTTTATTAACAGCATGTAATGCTGTGGGAATTATAAAACTTTTGCATAATTTCCTTGAATGACAGTTGTTTTTAACTCCCCGACATCCAGCGACCCAAGGAAGAGTAAGGTTACTACACTGAAAGTAAGTAACCTTCCATCCCTCCAGGTAAATCTCTTGCTAACGCTATTGATTACTGAGATCCTTAAAGATTTTGATGTCAGATAATAAATTTGCAACAAGTGTACAACTTTTTGCCCACTGTTTTGTGCCTCTTCCTTCCAGGTTTGTGTTTGACATGTGAATTTTTTTATTGTGTTGGTTCTGCTCCCCAGCTCTGACTTCCTATTAGTATGTTTAGCTGTGTGACCTCTCCTACCTTCAGGCGTTCCTAAACCTCTATTAGTATAAGTACGTCTGGATGACAGTGTTACTTCACTTTCTGATGTAAAGCTGAATTTCCTTGAAACACGTCATAAACACTTGCTTCATCCCTTCTATCACTAACGGAGAGACATTGGAGTGAGGAGGTAGGTGTTCTGAGGTTTCGGAGAACAGAGTGGTCCCAGATAGCAAGTCATGTGACAGGGCCTCTGATGAAGGACCAGGACACTAGCCAGCCAGAAAGTTAAAGTTACTCATCTGTCCAAGTCATTGTTGCATGTTCCCCAAACACAAATTACAAATATTTCATGATGATTTTGTAAATAATTTTATTTCTGTTCAATCAGCAACGCACAGCATTTGTGTTCATTTTCTATGCTTCTGCAATTTGAAGGAAGATAGAGCCCCATGCTGATTTCCAGGTGTGTGTTGTAGCGCACAGGCTGCATACTGGAATAAGAACGTATTTATGATTTTCTTCTTAAAAACTGAACTCATAGAAGAATGTAAGAGTGTATTTTCTTCATGATTGTATGTTTTACAATGACCTGAAGCACTTTACTATGAGACAATAATATCAGCATTGGTGCAGTTCTATTTTTTTTTTTTTTTTTGAGAAAAATATTATTACTTTTATCTATTGGCATTCAGTGTTACAAGTCCATACAAATTTTACAGCAATTAAGAATATATAGTTATAGCCACAATTTTAAAATATATAATTATATCCACATTACAGTGTTGTATACAATGTACCATTAGAGTTATAGTACAACAGACTAAAGACTACAGACTACGAAGAGAGAAGAAAAGCAGTGCAGATGTAGAGGGTTTTTCAGTTCATTATAGTGAACTATCTGCAGGAGAGCTAGAGTTGTTTATTGACATTGCACTTGCGTAACCTGTAGGTATCTGTTTATGCCAGTTTAAGTTGGATTATCTTTAGTAATATGAATTTTGGAGTTTTGTAAAACCTGTCCTCTGGGCCATGACCTTGGATTACTATTACTACAAGTAATACAAGTTACCTGCAAATGAATCCTGCCTCTATTAACTGTTACACATATCTGCTCCTGTGCTGGTTTCACTGAAAGGTTTTGATTGATTGCATCTCCAACCCTGAAACTTGAGTGCTATACTCTTTTGGGTGATGTCAGGAAATAAAAACCTACCAAAAAGATTTCATTTTGTGTCCCATCATCTCACATGATTAGGCCCACCCCACCAGTTTGTGCATGTGTTGGCAAGGGGCAGGCGAAACTAAACTTTATGTTTTATGGATGCTCTTGCAGCTTTGGTTGGGTTTGTTTGTGTTTGTACTGTATCTTTGGGTTAAGATAATGACTGCACCACTGTCAGCAGTAGTCTGTGTAGTCCATTGTCTATATCAAGACACTGCAGAAAAAAATATAAAAGAAAACTGCTGAGTAACTTTTGAAGAGACAATGCCAATAATTTTACATAAGTATTTCAGTGCAGTGAGCAGTATTTGGATTAGTGTACACAGATAAGAAATCATAATACAACTGATAAAATCTCTATTTGCAACAGGCTTAGTAACCTAAAGTGGTGAGCAGAGGTACCTGTGGTACGGATATGACCCTTGTGTCTATCTCTTTTTATCTAATACTAAAGAAAGATGTAGAAATATGTGCAGAAAAATTTGAACATCGTATGAAAACTCTAAAGTTTTTTTTTTTTCTAAAGTTTAGAAAAAATTCTAAAGTTTGTATTCCTATCTATTGTGAAGTAACCCTTTTAGAAATGTATTCCAATAGAAACAATATGAAAATAGAGCATTATGACAACTGTTATTTAAAAAATCAAAACGGGGCCTTGTGGTTCCAGTAGCAACCCACCACTTGTCACCTGTCCTTACGCATTTCTGGAGGAGAAAAAAATGTAAGATCGTTATATAAATACTTGTAACTGATGCTGGCAAAATATCATCATGATGTAATGTATAATAACCCAATGCATATGGCCCACTCTTATGAGCGATAAATCACCTTTTATGGTTGAATGCAATACTTAGCCATGTTCCATTAATAGTAATAATTCTCTCCTCTCATGTGTACACACACTTGGACACATACTCACATACTCAGCTTGAATATAGTTGTTTGTGTCACGGTTGCCGCCCTTTTTCTGTTTTTGGGGTTACTTTTATTTTGACATGTCTGAGCTCACCGGTTTTGAGTTTGGGTATTATGTGTTTCAGCTGACCTGTGTGCTCAAAGTAATTTTCAGTTCTTATTGGTTTGTGGGGTTTTGGGGTGTAGTATTTAGTTCTGTTTGTAGTGGACTTTGGTTGTTGGTCCACCGTCATCCCACCTAGGTTTTGGCACTCCTGTCTCCTTTATTTTGCCAAGAGGTGTATGTTTAGGCCCTCGTGCCAGTTTGCTTCATTTAAATAAAAGTTAAGAAACCATGGAAGTCCATGCCTTCAGTGTCAAGAGAAGGAGTGTGTGACAGATTGACTGGTTTATTGTCTTTTAGAGTCGTTAATGAATGCAACATATGTTATAAACAACTACTCCATATAAATGTATCATGGAAATTCATTTTTAATACTGGTGAAAACCAAGCCAGGTGGCACAAACACAAACTACACAATTTTGATGTGCAGTTTTTCACTAGGTGACATTACTATACAAACAATCACTAGAAGTGAGCGTCATGTACCTGCTTGAGGCCAACTTACCATACAAATTTTGTAATTTCTGGCAAAGTGGTAGTTGGGCTGTTACTGCAGGGGGCACTAGTGTGAAGAGACAAGCATACCTTGGGACACAAACTTCTTATTGCATATCAGCCACGTGGAGCTTCACCTCAAATATGAGGACTGATGAAATCTAAGTATATGAAAATTTTGACCTAAAATATGTGGAAAGAGAAAACAAAACTTTGACAAGCACTACATAACAGCAGCAGTCACAGTGATTTAATGAATCCCTGGTATCTGGTGAATCTGGTGAAGTCCACTTTTAATTGTGAGATGAGTGATTGGATGGGTCCCTCTCTTTTTTTTTCAGAGGGTTTTTCAGTGCCACCTTGCTGCAGCTTGCAATATTGTCTGAGTTATGTTTTAGGTGTTCTTTGATCCGAGTGCCTAATACGGCCATTCTTCCTTGAGTTCCAAGGGCATAAATATTATTTAATTTCAAACGAAGAGGAAAATGCTGAAAAAAACCCTGGCATGTAACTTTGGCTACATTGTCATAAGTGTTTAGCCAATGACTACAAACTGTCATTAGCTAACTAATGTTGTTGAAAAGAATTTTATTTTTTTATTTTAGGGCTTCCTTGCACCAGCCAGTCAAATTTCTTCAAGCACATAGAAAAATATGGCCTTCATGTCTGGATGTACTGCCATTGATACCACAGGTCCTGAGGAAATAATGCTGTATGTTAAGTAATCTACTCGCTTTAATCTACTGGCTTTTAAAAAGGGTATTCTGCTGTTTAGCACTCATGGTTCTTTTCTCTCAAACATCACTAAAGACTACTGTTGTCAAATCTCTCCTGATAAAAGGAAACTCAGATTCCTCCACACTTACCAGTTACAGGCTCATTTCAAATCTATTTTTCCTAGGCAAGGTGATGGAAAGTAGTTTTCAGCCAAAATCAGTAATTACTTGAATTTAAATAGTTTTCTGAACAACTTTGAATCAAGCCTCTGTTGATGGCATAGTCCTCAGAAGGTTCAGCATGTAGAAGGCAGGACTTTTTTTATTGTTGGCACTTAGAGAATAGAGAAGAATGTCATGCCATATGGAGTCCCTCAGGGTTCCATGCTTGACCCCATTTGGTTCAAACTGTAGTCCCATAGACTCACTGTGTTTGTGCCTTGAAAAAGTAAGTGGAGAGATGCAACTTTCCTGCAGTTATATAAAGACAAGATAAAAAGTTTTTGTTCAAGAATAAAGAAAGAAAGTTGCAACCTAGTGTCTTTCTAGAATTTAGGATAAAAAAGGCTACTCACCAAAACTTTGGTGTAATCACTAAATCAGCATTTGGCACCCAAAGAACACAGCTATTGTAATAGAATTTGTGTAAAAGCAGGATCTGAAGAAATATTTTCATTTGTCAAGGACAGTAGACCTACGTCAATGCCCTTCTCACTGTCCTCCTCCAAAAGCCATTAGATAGCTACAGGTTATTCAAAATTTAAAGAAATACCATGAAAAGAGATCACATTACTCATATTCTCAGGTCCTTACACTGACATCCAATTAGATATGGAACTGAAAGTACTCGTTGTTGTTAAGGGCACTGAATTGTTTAAGAAACCAGTAAAAAGAAATATAAATTTTTGTTATATAAATATTAATATTAACATATTAATATTTTTTCTGATGCATATATGCCTGGTAGAGCCCATAGATCAGTAGGAGCTAGTCAGCTGGATCTTAGTTTCAGATCTAAAACTAAATAGTATGAAATGGCATTTAGTTATTATGGTATCCAGAGCTGGAACCAGTTCATAATGATCACGTCCACTCCAAATGTTGGAGTTTCTGAAGGCAGCTAAAATCTACTTTGGCCCTAATTCTATCTCTGTTATACTTGCACAAAAACTGTACACTTTCACAGAGTTTTTGCCATTATGAAACTCATTGAATAAATCTTTATTGTCTCTACATCATCCTCAAACTGTCCCTCCAGCTTCTTTTTCAACCGGGTTTCTCAGGGTTACTATTACACTCTTAACAATAAAGGTCTTAAAACGGTTCTGGGCTTGGTTCTAGGAAGGTAATTGAGATGTTGTGTAACCTTTACATGATAGGTCTTTCATCTTCAAAAAGATTCTTCACCCTCTCACACACCTTTGCTCTCTAAAGAACCATTCACTGAATGTTCTTTAATAGGAACCAAAAAGGTTTGGGATTTTACTCCACTTTATCTGACCTTCATAAAGTTAAAATATTCATCCCCTCATTGAAAACCTTGAAAGCCTTTCCTGTTATCTTACCAGTTCCTGAATGCGTGTGTTACTCTGTGAGACTCTCACTCACTGCCTGCCTGCCTCCTACCTGATTATCCACAGAGAGAGAGAGAGAGAGAGAGAGAAAGAGAGAGAGAGAGAGAGAGAGAGAGAGAGAGAGAGATGGAAGGAGGACGGGCGCTCTCTCCTATGAGTAATTTAAATAAAACTGAATCTAAAGTAAAAGCTTTCGTTTGTTTTTTGAAAGAAACGCTGGATGTCCGATGTGGGTTTCGTGCTCATGATCCAGGGTCGACTCATGAAAAGTGTCTCTGATGATGTGAGGAGCCACTTTTCTTCTCCTTCTATTTGAACGTGATGATGTTTGGTGTGAAGTCAGAAATCGAGAAACTTGCCGGGTCTTCAGGCTGGGTTGAGGAAGAAGCTACTTAAGAAGATGTTACAAGTTCACCATCCAGGTGAAATCCCACTGCATGAGCATTATGGGCTGTCCTGGCTGTCTTACTGCCCAGGTGAAGATGAGGGACGCGCGGTGAGATGAATCAAATGGACGAGTTAAAGCTCCTCTATCCTGGTCTCACGAGGAACCCGCTGGAGAAGAAGGACTTTACAGTACGCGCCAATTTCTTACTCCGCGTGCCCGGAGGAGCGGGCTCTGCTGCTCGAGGCGGGCTCGGAGGAGCCGCGCGGGGGTTCGGCTTTATAAGTGCAGTGACGTTTTTATTCACAGAAATCTCCTTGGTGGTGATCTCCTACACCGTCCCTCGGGATATCCATATCAACCCCGACCCGGTTTCAGCTTGGGAATGGAGCGCCTGGAGCGGGAGAACCAACAGTTCTCAAACTGGTCTTTAGGTACTCAGATGGTTCACATTTTTGCTCTTCCTCGAAGTGCTCATCAGCAGTAATCCTGTCCTCGTGCCTGAACACATTTTCCTTAGTAAAGAAGGCACTCATAAGAAGACTGAAAAGGACCAGGATGAGCAAACCTTTTCTCAACTGCAGAAACAATTTTGGAGAATCAGAGAGCACATCTTGATCTGTAGCATCACTGGTATCCAAGACACTATATGGACAAAAGTATTGGGACGCCTGACCATTGCACCAACAGGAACTTTAAAGGCATTGCATTCAAATACAAATAGACATTCAAAATAGACTTTAATATTGAGTTGGTTCCCCAGCTATAACAGATTCCACTCTTCTTGGAACTTCCTTTCACCGGAAGTAAGGAGCCACTTGAATAAAAAAAAGAGGTGTGTCCCGATACTTTTGTCCCTATAGTATAGTCTATATATATAACCGCGTGGTGTCAGGTAGCACGCGTTCCTCCCAGGAGGTGCTGACTTTCCCTGCGTGCCTACCCTGGTGCCGCAGAATGGAATGATGTGTGTGAATGTACAGTATTCATAGATATTATATATATGTTTGCTGAGTAAACAATAAGAGGAATTATTTTCACTGGTACATTAACTCAGAGAGCCACTAATTCTAATGGAGTGGAGCCACTAATTCTAATTCTAATGCTCCTTCTTTCTTTGTAAATTCTGTAGCTCCAGCATGGTGTCTTGTTTCCTTTGTGTATAGAGCCCTTATTTCATTGTCTGTTGGTAACTTATTGTTTGATCCTGGTCTTTGTTTGTTTCCTTGAGTCTAGCTGTTCAGTTTCTGTTGTGTCTTATTGTGGCTTCTACATGTCTTAGATATTCATTTGTCCTGCCTAGCTTAGTTCTTCATCTTGTCTAGTCTTATCTCTCTGGTCTTGTTGATCTTGGCTTGTCTCTTTGCCTTTTCCTTTGTTCTCTTGGGATGTTGTCCTTTGCTGTGGCGCTTCGTTTTGTAAATTCTCACAATATTAGCCTTTATTTAGTGCAGCTCCTCAAGCCATACCTCATCCCAACGTCATAGCACCAACTCATAATTGAACCGTTACCTGTGTACTTTGCTTACACTTTTCTTTAATATTATCATGTGCAATTTACATTATTCTTAGCAATTAGCAATAAGCTTTGCTGTTTTATCTTCTGCTATTGCCTGGTATTGTCTTGGTAGGTAAAGGATTTTCTAATTTAATGTTAGAATTGTTGTTCATGGTGAAGTTTTAGCATATTTGTGCATTAGTCAGTAGCATGTGTATGTGGTAATGTCGACATGGTTGTGTAATGGTATACTAATGATGAAAGAGCTGATGAAAAAGTGGGAGAGTGAGTACGTTTATGTGAACCACTAACTATAGAATAATAAACCACTAACTATAGAAAATCAGATTTTGGCAAACATCTATACATCATGTTTAAAAGCCCCTCAGTGATCTGTTATTTGTGCAAGGTTTTATTTAATCTTAAAACAAAACTGATTTGTTAGCTGGAGATCTGATATTAATAATATCTAGCGTAGCAGAGTAAATGGACATGTAGACTGGTTTACATGAGCTAAATGCAGAGAGCCAGAACCTATTAACCAGTGCTGTCTGTATTTTATTCCCTGAAATCTATACACTGTAGATGATGCAGTCATTGTAATCCACATCCAATATCAGATATTCACCCTGAGTCATGTCCCCCATTACCCTTCTGATGTAAAAATGCTATAAAAATAGATTTGCACATTTATCAAATAGTAAAGAAATGAGACTCTGAATTTGATAATTACATACAGAACAGAAATATCAAGCAGCAACACAGAGTTGAGCAGTATAAGTGCATGATTATTTTTATTAGGGCAAGTTTAGCAGTTCTGAACAGCTCCTACACCAGATATACTGTAGTTAACAGTGCATTATCAAGGACAGAAAACCAAAGCATGGAGTATCTTTTAGATCATACTTGTGTTTGAGGCAAAATTAACAAAGAGAAAATCAATAGTGAGAAAACTAGTTTGAAAGCTACAAGCTATTTGAAATATATAGTTAAGCAAGTCTCTTAATTTGGTAGCTGTAATGGATTTCATAGGAATGATTCCAAATATAGCCTGTTTTATGTGTAAAGGAAGACATTATTTTTTGTTTAATTTACTTATGAAAGTTTAACATTAATGTTAAATTTAAAGTTAAAAGACAGGAATTGATTAAAAATAGTTCAACCACCAAAAATATATACTTGAGCTCGGAGGTGCCATTAGGAGGTACTACTTGGCTGCCACTTTAATGCTGTCCCTCCGTGTTCACTGTAAAAAAAAGAAAAAGAAATGTTAGTTACTGGGCTGACTTACAAGTTTTAGTTCATTGAACAAGATGTAAAAGTGTAAAATAATGTAATATATTTTTGTCTAAAAATATTAAGATTTCTTTTCATAGAGAATAGGTAATAGAAAATAAAATTGCAGCATCAGTAGTTGGTTAACCTGTTAACAAAAATCCTTGGTCACTGAAATGAATTAATTTTAGCGAGCATAGATTATTAACTGTTTTGTTGAAGATCAGCAAAGACCATATACTACTTTTTATAATTTATTTCTAAGATGAGTCCATTTTAATTTATATGGTCATGGATGGGGTTGTAACATGGACATTTTTGTTTTTCTTGGATAGTGGGTTTGTATGTTTCTGTTTTTATCATAATTTGTTATGCTTTCTTTGTAGAACAGTTTTATGTATGTATGTATTTATGGTTATTTTATTATTATTATTATTATTATTATTATTATTATTATTATTATTATTATTATTATTATTATTTTATAAACGAATAACCTCTTTAGTCCATCAAAGTTAATGAACGAAATGGTTAAACTTGTCAGTTGGCTACTTATAGCTAGCTAATCCCCAGAACTCCCGTTATTATTTGACTTTTACACATACACTCAGCAGTAGTCTTCAGTTGGGTCCTTTATGAAGCCACTTTCGACAGAAGATTTAATGCTCTTCATCTCCTCTGGAGTAGCAGGGGGAAGAATAGCCAGCAGCTCTTTCTCAATCTTATCCAGTCTTGAATCAGTCTTCTTTTCAAACTCCTCCTTGTTTTTTAAGACAAGCTGTAAAATGCCTTTCTGAGCTTTATCACAGGACTGCTGTAGTTTAAGACGCTCCTGCTCAAACTCTGGTTTGTCCTTCTCCATAGACATAAGTTTCCCCAG
>JBBIGA010106098.1:0-10787 GCA_037576975.1 Alestes dentex | reverse complement strand
AGGTGTGGCTTCTTTTTGGTTGGAACGAAAACCTGCACCCACAGCGGCCCTTTCTGGACAGGTTTGGGCACCCCTGCCCTAAATGTTTGAAGTATGTTTACAGAGAGTATTAGAAATGCAAGCTTGGTGTTTTAAAACTCATTTCTTCAAGCAAATCCTGACAGAGCAAATAATCTTTCGACACCAGTGTACTGCCCAGCGTATACACATAATTACTTTTTGATCATCACATCCAATCACAAACTTTAACAATTACTCTTTTTCCAGTCAAATTTTATGTATGACATTAAAAGATGAACCTGTAACTGACCTCCTGATGTTAATAAATACACCAAAAAATAATACCATCAATTATTTGGTTCATAACGTTGGCTTATAACTTCCTTACATTTAGCAGGTTGAAGGCTCACTTTAAAAGGGAGCTATTAGCACTCAAGTAGGTTTGGGGCATAATTAAACAGGATACTGGCATTGACCCAAACCGGGCTAAGATACAGGGTTTATTGAAAGATTTACAATAAAACTGTATTATAAAAAATGAAAAATGTTACATGCCTTTTTCCAGCTTCTGATATCCATGTCTAAGGCAGAGGATGGTAATAAGCCATAGATGGTAATAAGTCCAGTGGAGCAGTGAATACACACCGCAGTTAGATAGTTGTGCACATAACATAACATGCAAATCATATGGTTGGGTTGGCAAAACTACCATTATCTTTGCAAAGGTCAAAGTGAGGAAAATTAATGCTGATGACCAATAAAACATACATTAGAAAATGGGTTTATTGTCTCTGATCTGCTGTTGCTATCAAGCATGGCTCTTAATGCCTAATCATCAAGATTCAGGTTTCTTGAAGGTTACTTTATTTTCATCAGCAGCTGTGTACACATACAGAGTGAGATGAGACAAAGTTTCTCCATGGACCATTGTGCATTCAACATAGTGCAGGTTACAAAAGACAGGGGACAATATAGCGGCGTAACAGCAATGTGAGTGAGATGTGAAACTTAGTTTACCAGATTGAAAATATAGCACAATATAAAAATATTATTGCACATGTGCATATGTTGCACTGGAGTCATATTCTTATTGCACAGGACAGTTAGCAGCATAGAAAACCACAATGAGCAAGACTTATAACAGTGAATGGTGCCTGTACTGGCAGTAAACAGGGTTACAGTAAAGTGCAGGCGCTTATTAAGAGTCCAGACTATAGTGTGAGTGTAAAACAGTATAAAAACAAAGAACAGACATTTTAAATATTATAAATAGTATAAAGTGAAGGGTCGCATGGAGAGGCCGCCTACTTGTGCCGGCATCTTGCTAGAGCAAAAGTGACTGCTGTCTTATGAAAAAAGTGCTCTTTTCTGCAGCACATGGTGTTAGATTGGCCTCTATACAAAACATAGATTCTACATAATTTCAACGTAATAGAAAATGTAAAAAAATTGGCAAGGAAAAAATTACTCATGGGCTGGATCTATTGTATAATCCTATAGTCCCAAAACCAAGGCAAAAGATGTAGTAGTGCAGCTGTGTAAACACATCAGAGACTTTGCAAAGACCAAGACAAACAAAAGGATATTTGAATACGACGCTAACAAGCCACAGACTTGAGTGATCAATACTCTAGAGAAAGGGAACGACAATGATTGACTATCGATGGAGATGTGAGTGGGGCATGGCTTCCACAGTGGGATCCCAGGAAGTAGAGTCTTCCAGTAGAAGAGCAAAAAAAGGGGCAACAGATGTTGCAGCTGATCTGTGGTTTGTAAGTACACTAAATGGACAAAAGTATTGGGAGACACCTATTTTTCAGAATGTGGGCAAGGCCCCTTACTTCCAGGGAAGGACAATCTTAATGCTTCAGTATACCAAGAAATTCTGGACAAGGCCATGCTTCCAACTTGGAGTCTGGGTAAGAAGATCTTTTCTATTCCAGCATGACTGTGCCCTGTGCATACAGACATGGTTGGATGAGTTCACGGTGGAAGCACTTGACTGGCCCACAAAGAGCCCTGACCTCAGCACCATCCAACACCTTTGGGATGCACTGGACCAGAGGTTGCAGCCAGACCTTCTCGACCAACATCAGTGTCTGACCTCATAAATGCTTGACAGAATGAATGGGCACAAATTCCCACAGAAACTTTCCAGACTTGTGGAAAGCTTCCAAGAAGAATGGAAGCTGTTATAGCTGCAAAGAGGGACCAATTCCATATTAAAGTCTATGTATTTGACTACATTGTCATTACAATGTCATTACAAAGTCCCTATTAGTATAATGGTCAGATGTTCTACTTCTTTTCTCCATAAAGTGTATATCACTAAAATCAGCTGAGCATTTGATATAGTCTTAACTAGAAATTGCAGACTTTGGACAAGTATATATTATGTATGTGATGTTGAGAATGAATTCAGCCTTATGATGAAGCCAGTGGTGAGTTTAGCTTTAGGATTGTTGAAGTACAGCTGAGAAATCACTGGTATATTAGTAAAACGCATGCAAATATAAAAATCAATTGCTGTGTACATAAATCACATGCTATGCTATGATGTCCAGTTCAACCTCATGTGATTAGATGTTTTTGCAAACATCTCAAGTCTTGTCCTATGTCCTTACAAAGTTTCTGTGGAAGTTTGAAGGGAAGAGTCCAACATTGCTTGACGGAAGGGAGATTTCGTCCAGTGACTGCTGGGGCTGTTCTGGTTTCATTGAAATCCAGGAAAGAATGTTTCTATAGGTTCAAATGAAGGACTGGATTGCTGTACTTTGCTCTACAGAAAAGCCTGTTGTAAGCTTGCTGTGTTCTGACATTGATCAGATATCAAAGCTAAACTTTGGCTAGATTACTTATAATTAGGCCTAATGCTTACTTTATTTGGTTCTCTTTGTCCACGTGTGCTACAGACAAAAGGGACAAAAGGGTGACACTGGAGAGATGGAAAGATTCCCACTGCCCCAATTTCTGTGATGGAATGCTTGCATTCTGTTATTCTTTTTGGATTATCCTTTTTATTTGTGTTTCAAAATATCATTATAAGGAAAACTCCTTAAAATCATGCTGCAAAACAAGAAACTTCTCTCATAGCAAGAGTGGACCCAAGGAAAGGTGATATTATTTTATAAGATGAAAAATACTGATCCACTCAAGCTGATTATATCTCCTACGGCTTCCCTAGCCTGTTGCACAAACCTCCATGCTTATGAATGTTTTCGCCTATGAGGTGCTCAAAGGGTCTTGTACTCTATCTTAGTCAGACAATGGATGTATCTCTCCCATTGCCCTGAGCCCCTGGTCTGGTAAGCACATCATTTTTTTCCTTCTTTTCTGTTGCGCTCACTTGTTCAGTTGAAGGGAAGGACATGTTTATAGACCATCAAAGCCCCGAGAACATCTTGTTCAACTCCTGTACTTGACGGTACAGAATAACGGCCAAGAGAGGAGACTATTGCAAAGAGAAAACTGTGCAGCAGCACACTGTAAGTAATTTCATTGAGTTTTTTTGTTTTTTAGAAAATAAACCGTAGTACCCAGACAGTGAAAAACATTAATGATTACCATCAGGTTTTAATCTTTGAGCAACAATGTGAGCAATAGTGCAATGCTTTCCATTTAACTCAGTTTCAAAATGCTAGTATAATCTATGTCCATTTCACAAACAATATTTAATTTTAAAACAAAGCACCATTTAATATCTTTATTTCATGTTAAAGCAAGATGTTTTATGTTCTTGTGCAATCCTATTGCTTTTTTTTTCAGTTTATTAAATTTGTTGATTCGCCATTTCCCTTCTAAAAGGTCCACTTGCACATAAACACTAAATAATAAGAATAAAACAATAATCATTACTGTCAATTACATACAGAGTATTATATGGCAATTTACAGAACAGAATTTGATTTTTTAAATACAGAATTTCCAATATAGGGATAGAACAGAAATGGAGATATTTGAACTATAAAGGTATAAATCATTTTTAAAAAAATAAAATAAAGGAATAAAGGAATTTTTTGTATAGGTAACACTCTGTCTAGCCTGTCTTCCACTTTTAACCGATCAGGTCTACCATGGGTACTATTATATTTTGAATAGTGTGGACCCAGTACACGGTAAAGCCAAATCATGCCAATTTTTGCCAAATGTACCAGTTGGAATTTATATACTTGTTTTTTGAGTTCAGCTTGTCCAGTCAGGCTAACACAGAATTCATTCAAACTATAAAGGATTTTAAAGATCTAATTACTTTTCAACATGGTATGTGATTTTCAATTTGGCCTACATCACTTCCAGTCATTCTAGCTAATGACGCGAATATTAGCTACCAAGTACCAAATTCTTGGAAGTACTTGGAAGCAAGCCTTCGTCCACAGCAATCAGTCTTGTGGAAATCTAAAACAATTCTGTGCACACAACTTATCAGTAATATACAGGTTACTGTATTCACTATTCGATGCACTGAAAAAAGTAATAAAAATACTTTCTAGCTGAATTCCATTCCACAGCATCCCAACTAAATTGAATCAATTCTTTCAGAATGATCTTCGATGTTATCATCAAATTGGCACATGATGTCCAGAACCCTAAAAGTTTTTGCATTTTCTTAGCAATCCTCCTCCTCTCCACTCTGACCACAAATCTAATTTTGTGATGCCACCTTGCCAGTTGTCCTAATACCAGAGGAGATGAGAGAAGCTGTTCCAAACACCTGGCGAAGTGGCTTCTGGCCGAGGATGCAGAAGTGTCTGCTACCCAAGAAAGCTATTTTGAGATTCTAGATTGACATCACTGCCTTCTTGCCCAGACAGAATGGAGCTAAATTCTGTTTTGTTTGTTTTTATATATTTGCAGAATTTTGTGCATTTGGAACACATAGAATTGAAAGCTATATGACTGTGCACACACACTAAGAAAAGTCTGTTATAAGAGGGCAGAATGTACTGTGTTAATATTAAGGAACATCTATATATTTTTAAGTGTTTTACCCATATTTTGAATTCTGCATTATACTGTGGCAGCAAAAAACTCCAGTATGAAAAGTACAAGAGCCATGGTAGTCATCACACTGCCCATCTGGTGAAGTTTCTTTTGGATTTAAGAGCTGAAAGAACCATTATCACACTACTATGGGTCAGTGTCCGTTTAGTTGGAGAGAGTTGTTGAAGTTTTGTTAATGCGTGTGTGCAGTTACCAGATAAGCCACGGACATATTGCTGACAATACCAGTATTTTTATTTTTTTTGCCATTACTTTTATTTTAGGAGCGATAGGTAGATATTCTACTTTACTCTTCTGTTTTGACTTTAAGTCGTATGTACAAAAATTGTTGGTGGAAACACACTGCATCCATTGTGCAACTATCAATAAGAAAAAATGTATGTGTTATTCTGTTTGTTCTTTTAAGAGCAAAAAAGTTTTCTACAAAACAAGCACAAATTAAACAAAATGTTGTATTCACTATGTGTGTTGTACTGGATCATGATGCTATATTACATGTTTAAATAGTCATTAATCACATTAGAATATTTCATCTGTCTGGTGATTCCAGTCATTACTGTATTATTGCACTATTTTAGAATGGAAAATGATTATTATTATTATTATAATTATTATTATTATTATTATTATTATTATTATTGTCAGTGGGAAGGACATTTTTAGCAAATTATAGAATGTGCTGTAATTTTACTGAGGTATCGCTTAAGGATAAATAGAAGTGTTTGCAAGTGGTATAGAAGATATACTAGAAGATATACTATAGATTTTTTTTTCCAGTGTAGGCTGGACCTGTGCTGATTTTGAGCGATTGGTTTAGATAATCAATAAATAAAATCAAATTTGATGACATATGGATCAGCTATCTCGTCTCTCCTATTTCTGCTTGTTGTATTCCTCCTGCTCCTCTCCTATCCTCAGCTCCTTCATATTCATCCAGGGTAGCCCTTGATTTTTTTCTTTGGGTGGGGGTGGGGTGGCAAAAATCATAAATGATTCAGTAAGTGTCTTATGTCTTAAATCAATAGATTGGCAATTTGAGGTGATGAGGTTACGGCCCTATGAAGTGTATGGCTAGAGACAAATCTCTTTTTAAAGTTAATGAAACCATAGTTGTATTAGAGAGGGAGGTGTTATAAAAGATGAAATATTAATTGTATAAGATTGGATTATTCATTATGAGCCATTTCCAGAGTGCAATCAAAATTGATTTACTGTAGTAAGCCTGCTGCCAACCCTGACCATGTCTCAGGCAGCGCAGATCGCCAGTTTCCCTGAAAAAGAACCCAAGAAAACCTTCCAAGCCAGGAGCTACCAGAGCAACACCTTTTACTGGGCTTCTTGACACAACTACAACTTTATTTAAACACTTCATTCTATTGAACAGCCTGTCTCACTGGGGTTACAAAACAAAGTGAGCTACTGAAAATAGTGCGCTCAGCAGTGATACTGATGATTTAATGGCCCAATCAAGAATTGCAGCAACTGGCGGGCCAGGTGTCAGCTCTGCCCCGGCAGAGGCTTACAAAATAACAACAAAGCCAAAACTGAAATGAATAATGTTTACCATGCTTGCTTCTTTTGAAGTCAGAGCTAGCGCTGCAGCCATTGCACTGTTTCTGCAAGAGCTAGGGCTATGCATTAACTGAGGTGATAATTACTTTCATTTGCGCACCAATTCAGTTCCTCTGAGCTCCTTACAGCTACGTGTCAGGTTCGTCCTTTTGTGGAGGTGGTAGGGTGAGCATCTAAGCAACTGTTTACTGTGGACCAGTCAGACCAGACACTAGTGTCTATAGGTAATAAGTTTATTTCACTGTTTTCCAGAAGTTTTCTTCATAAGCAGTTTTAGAGCCCGAAATCACACACACACACACACACACACACACACACACACACACACACACACACACACACACACACAGACACACACGTACACAGTCACATCAAGACAAAAAGTCACCTGGCTGCAGGTTAAACAACAACTAAAAAGCTGGAAAGGACATGATTTAATCAGTTATTTAAATTATACGTTTTAAATGTGCCTTACAGATCTGGTCACACCACAGAATAAAAATAAAATTAAAGGGGACCTATTATGCAAAACTCACTTTAAAAAAACCCCAAAAAAACCCAAGTTATCATAGGTCTATTGGCTTTACAAAACATGTTCATGAAGTTCTTTGCACAAAATCACTCTCACACAAAGAGATATCACCAGCTTAATTCTTGACAGTTTCAGTCCCTTTCAAAACGAGCCGTTTCAAATACATGCAAATAAGCTTTTATGCAAATAAGCTGTTGCTGGCCATGCCCCACCCATCCCAGCTTAAGCTGCGCATTTAACTTCTGGATTTTACATTAGAATCCATGTCTTTAACACCAGTTAAAATTTTTCTTTCTTTCTTTCTTTCTTTCTTTCTTTCCTTCCATCCCTTCAGTCTGTGACAGTGGTCCTAGCCTGTATGGTGACCAGGCTGAAGGAAGGAAGGGAGGGAGAAAGAGTGAGAGATACACTAGGTGGAAAAAAATATTGGGACACTTAAAACACGTGGAAAAGGCAGAAAATAGGCGGTATCCAGCCCTACATGTTTGACCCCGAGTCGGACCCAGAGCAAGACGAACACAACACTTCATGTGTGCCGGCAGACATTGCGCTCGGTTTATCCGTGCTGGTAAAACTAGTAGACGTAATGGCGGATCTTTAATCTGGTGTTGGGGCGCAGCGGAGCGCGCCTTACCGTATACAACAAAACACGCATTTTACGCCGTGATTGGTGAATTTTCATTTCTTTGCCTTAACCAATAGCAGAGGATGTTTTATTGTGTTTTGAGCGAGTATTGGCCAGCTGGGTGGAGCAAATTTTTGCCACTGCAGTGGTCAGGCACGCCGGAATACAGCATACATAAAGCTGCAAAGACTCAAGATGGCCGCTGAAAGGGGTGATAAGCAACAGGCTAGTGGGCGGGGTCTCGACAGATGAGGGGCTTTCCTATGCAAATTGGCCCCCAACTGACTTCATATGGGGGCCCTCCGTCCAAACGGCTCGTTTTGAAAGGGCCTGAAACTGTGAAGAATAGAGCTGGTGAGATCTCTTTATGTGAGAGTGATTTCGTGTAAAGAACTTCATGAACATGTTTTGTATGGCCCATAGACCTATTATAACTAAAGTGAATTTTGCATAATAGGTCCCCTTTAAATCAAACCACTTGTTATCAGTATGTTTTCTGTTTGTTTTCATAAAGCAAAATGTTATTGCATCTCAGTACAAATGTACCATTTTGTATCTATCAATCTATCTGTCTGTCTGTCTAGCGATCTATCTATCTATCTATCTATCTATCTATCTATCTATCTATCTATCTATCTGTCTGTCTATATATCTATCTGTCTGTCTATCTTCTATCTATCTATCTATCTATCTATACATCTATCTATATATCTATCTATCCGTCTATCCATCCATCCATCCATCCATCTATCCATCCATCCATCCACCTATATATCTATCTTTATTTTACACCCAAAGCTTTGTATGACCTGTAACAATGCAGAAATTAGTTAACAATGAAATTAGTTAACAAAGACTATAGAATATGATTCCGTCTTAGTCTGGAAGAGAGAGCAGATATGTGTGGCAGTACCCTTTTGGGGCTCCACTACCGTGTCTTGGTTCTACAGCGCGTATACTCTAACCTTACACAAAGGCATAAAACACAACGGGTCAACCTTGATCTCTGTCTTCTTTTAGCTTCACACATCCCACATACTGATTCATGCAAGTGCTTTGATTTACCTTCCTGACTAGGCAGGAAGCTGCTACCAGGCATAATGTGTTCACAGCTTAAAGTTCTAAGTGTGTGAAATCGCCTTTAATACTACACTAAGTGCATGTTGACTGAGTAAACATTGTAGATTTATACACCATGGGCATCTTTTGCAGGATTATTACTGAGTCATTTTTATTAAAGAGCTTACACATAACATCTGTCTTGTATTTGATTTTATTTTTCTGACATTTATGTAGCAAAAACAGCAACTTATGATTGCATGACCACTTTTAAACCTCTTTATATGACTATATAGGCTGGTTTTGTTGCTGTGCCTTTAAGGCTGATATATGTAAATGACCACTGGCTGCAGAAGTTGTCTAGTCTGAATTTGTATGAATTATCAGAGGATCTGCGAAGATCAATACGCAAATACAGGGGGTCCTCAAGTTACGACACAGATCCGTTCTTTCAACAGTGATGTAACCCGAATTTTAGTGTAAGTCGATAGGCCCTAACTTAAGTCCCAACACACTTGTAAAATCATAAAAACATAACTAAGCCACAGAAAAAGGAAAAGGAAAACTCCCTCACTCATACGCCACATTACTGCGTTCTTCCATCTCATTATCCTGCTGAAAAAGGCCACTGCCATAAGGGAATACAGCAGCCATGAAAGGATGTACTTGGTCTGCAACAAAGTTTAAGTCGATGGTGCATGTCAAAGTAACATCCATATGAATGCTAAGTTTTCCCTAGCAGAACATTTCCCAAAGCATCACGCTACCTCTTTTCTTCCCAAAGTACACCATCCTGGTGAAAGCTCTTCCCCAGGAAACACACAACTACACACACATACACACACAACCAGCCATGCACATGACATAAAAGAAAATGTGATTCATCAGACCAGGGTACCTTTTTCCTTTGCTCCATGGTCCAGTTCTGGTGGTCATATGCCCATTGGAGGCACTTTTGGGAGTGGACTGGGGTAAACATGGGCACTCTGACTATCTGTATACAGAATACTGTGATGCAGTGTGTTCTAACACTTTTTTATCACAGCAAGAATTAACTGTTTTAGAAATCTGTGCTACAGTAGCTCTTCTGTGGAATCAGACCAGACAGCCTAACCTTCACTTCCCACATGCATCAATGAGCCTTGGGCTCCCAGGACCCTGTCACCAGTTCAACAGTTGTTCTTCCTTGGAGGTACCAACCACTGCATACCAGGAACACCCCACAACAATTGCCATTTTGGACATGCTCCGACCCAGTCGACCCCGTCGTTGTTTGAATGTACCAAGCGTGTGGTATCCTGGTTGAATTGTGGATGAATGACCTAAGTTCAGCTTTACAGGACTAAGACACAGAAGTGAACTACTCAAGCACTGATGTACGTCGCTCTGGATAAAAGCGTCAGCAAAATGCCGTAAATGTAAAATGTCAGCTAAATGCCGTAAATGTCTAGCCATCACAATTTGGCCCTTGTCAAAGTCACACAAATTCATGCATTTTTTTCTGCTTACAACACATTAACATCAAGAGCTGATTGTTTATATGCTATGTACTATATTCCACCCATTGACAAGTGCTATTGTAATGAGATAACAATATATACATATATACGACATTTTAGGGCATTAACGACTTCAGATTTTTTCAGATCGACTTATCTGTCGACAAAGTCGAAGCTGAGTCAACTAGTCATTTGATGACATCATCACACACAGCAGAGGAACACAGGCGTCCAACATTGAGGAACTTTTATTAAATTTCTCTGTCACATTAACAGTCAACATGACAATTAAACAAAACAAAATAAAGGCTGATAGCTTGAATTTTCTGGTAAATTTAAGTATACAACAGAAAGTGGGAACAGTTTAAGCCGCGGCGCCACTCTGCGTCCTCTGGACTGGACGACTCTCTGCAATGCTAGCTTTAGCCATGTTAGCTAGCGTTAGCCATGTTAGCTAGCGTTAGCCATGTTAGCTAGCGTTAGCCATGTTAGCTAGCGG
>JBBIGA010106087.1:0-10787 GCA_037576975.1 Alestes dentex | reverse complement strand
TGAGGTACTGATTAGTGATCACCTGAATCAAATCTTATTTAATGAGGAAAAGTATAAAAACACTGCTGTAATCAACATTCTCCTCCTGCAATGAGACCAGTTGGATGGTAAAACACTACTAGAAGTTCATCAGTGGTAATTATTGCCATTTTGGGTTTGTTTGAGTGAACGAGAGATTTGTTTTCTTTGAATTATTCAAGTTCTGTAAACACCACCATTTCTCTTATTTGTATGTTTTGTCATTTCCTTTAAAATTATACTTTAAAGAACAATATTTTTATTTGGAAATGAGAAGAAATATTGTCAGCAAATTTTAAAAACTAAGGCAAAGCTGTTCAGTTCAATACTTGCACCTATAAAAGATAAAACCTGAGAAACTGAACATTTTCTCAGTGATCTTTTATTTCTGTATCACAAGATGTGGTGCAGGACTGCATGATTTCTTAAGAGCGTTTATGGTCATCACATAATATCTCTCCTGCTCTAATATTCTGCTGGATAATAACTAAAAAAAAGCTTGCAAAACTGACTGGAGCTGCCTCTCAGAGAAGCAGTTTGGTCGTTCTGATTCATCCTTTTTGGTGCAATAAGTGTGAAGAGAAATGGTGTGAGTGATTTGTTCAAATGAAGGAATAAACTGCTTAAGTGTTCAGTTTGAGAGCAAGAGAAGAGGTGTTTTCTTCACTTTATATGTGTAAACAAATTTTCAGGAGGTCTTGGGCTGGGCATTAGCCTTTCATCCCTCACCACAGCCTGCAGAGGCATAAAACATTTATTCCAAGGAAACCAAAGTTTAATTATAGATGACTGGGTGACCCAGCTCTTCTTCCAAATGACTTCTGTAGTCCATCTGATCATCCGCACTCTGATCGTTTTTTTTTTTCCTTTTTGTCTTGTCTGTTACAAAATGCCATTGATTTGTTTGTAGTTTACATTTAGTGTGTTTCTATCTGCGCTGTCTTTGTACCTCTGATCATCGTAGAGGCGACATTCAGTCTGGACTGACAGAGATCTTCAGAAACGCACCACACTTCCACCGAAGCTGAATGTCACAGTTGTTTCCTCTACTGAGAACAACTACCATTAGAAAATGTCAAGTTACTTTCAAGCACAGAATGCAGCAGGTCTGTCCAATAACCGTTCAATGATCCAAAAATGTCTTCAGCTGAAAATGACTGAAAATAAAAAAGCAACACAAAATAAGAACACTCTATAAAAATAAGATAACTCTAAAGATAACTCTAAAAAAATATCAGGTTCACTATGACAAGATGAATCTCCATGAAAGGTGTGTGAAAAATATCTAAGACATACAAACGGATATGCTTAATAAATCCTTTGGCGAAACAAAACCTTGGATCTCCAAAATGGCAACTTTACAGAGCAATGAAAAACATTCTTTACTTGCAGTGGAACTTTAGGAAAAAAGATTTTTGTACAATTTCTATTGGACTATTTGCCACAACATTTTCACATGGTATTAAGGTAACTAATGTGTTCAAACTATGTAAAAAGACTAAATGGATACCCAGTTTTTAAAGACACGATTGACATCATAATCAGAAACATCTTCGCTGAAACTAGGCATTTTCTAATCAAACGAATTTGCGACCACGGGCCAACCAAGTACCATCCACACAGGATTAATCGATAAGTAATTTTAAAGTTTGAGCTGCATCATTATACCAATCAGTAATAATGTTAAAACAACTGACAAGTGATTAAATTCAGACATTCAGACACACCTTGACTTCGTCCATGTGGACACCTGCCAGAGTGATGTAGCCAGGGAAGGAATCACATCTCTTAGTCTTAATGCACAACCCGTGCATGAGCAGGCAAGCGAGGAATCTGCCTTACTGGATGATGTGCTCTGCCAATGTTTTTTAAATAAATCAAAACGTCGTTGATGTAGATGATTGCAAATCAGTTTAGCATGCTGCAGAACATGTTTACGTTTACGGCATTGAGCAGACGCTCTTATCCAGAGCGATGTACATCAGTACTTGAGTAGTCCACATCTGTTCTTCATACCTGTAGAGCTACACTAAGATCAACATCTGCTTTTAACCAAGTTACTGCCAGCTAAGTTTTACACCCTGTCAAAAGAAATGAAGGCAGATGTTAATCCACAAGTAAGCACAAACAGTTAAGAGGGTAAGTGCCCAAGGGTATTATTATTATTATTATTATTATTATTATTATTATTATTATTATTTTATATGTTGGAAAAGATGTTTAAAAAAATAAGTGAGAGGACTGGTTAGTCATTGAGGTGCTCCTTGAGGAAGTGGGTCTCTTTAGACGACGCTTGAAGAGACAGCGAGGGACTTCGCAGATCTGATTGGAAGAGGGAGTTCATTCCACCACTGGGGGGCCGAGACTGAAAAGAGTCTTGATGCAGGTCTTCCTCTTCTTTTGAGCAACGGAGGTTCAAGACAAGCAGTGCTTGAAGCTCTGAGAGGACAAGAAGTGACGCTGCTTGGTGCACGTCTTGAATGCACATGGAGCACCGCGGCTTGACTGTCAGTTGCCGTTGTTGGAATGAATGACGTTGAGGTTCAGGACACAGACTTATGACTGCACTGACAAAATTCCATTGAAATAAATAGAGGTCCTCTACAGGTCCTAGAACACCTCCACAGGCTCTCTGAGTTTTCCACAGGCTTCTCTGAGGCAGAGAGGGAGTGTGTATATGTGTGTGTGTGTGTGTGTGTGTGTGTGTGTGTGTGTGTGTGTGTGTGTGTGTGTATATGTGTGTCGGTGAGGATCTGCACTTGTTGGTGAAGTAGCCTGCCTCCCCGTGACCCCATCCATCAGCGAGACAGGCAGAGTCTCGGAGAATGGATGACGAGGGTGACCCTGAGCTCCAGCTGGATCCTGACACACATGATAGATTTAGTGAGCGTTAGCACTTGTTAGTCAAGACGCTGTTACTCAGCCAAGACCCGGGTGATGTAATCCAGTTTCACCGGTGGGGGGTGGAGTGGGGCGCTCGTCTGAGCCCCGGCCTCAGCCAGAGTCCTCTGCACACACACCACCAGGCCGGAGCAGGATTAGAGCGTCTGATTCAACAGACACACTCACAACACACACACTCACAACACACACACTTCCAACATACACACCCAACATACCCACACATCCATCTGAACCACTGACCAGGACCTGAGCAGGAGAACTGAACAGACTGAGATTTTAATGACTGATGAGGCAAATCTACTTCATGTTAGATACATTAACAGATAGATCCAGACAGACAGGCAGACAGATACAGACACATTTATGGATAGATAGATAGATAGATAGATAGATAGATAGATAGATAGATAGAAGACACATGTATAGATAGGTAGATATATAGAATAGATAGATATAGATAGACAGACAGACAGACAGACAGACAGACAGATAGATAGAGATAGATAGATAGATAGATAGAAGAAAGATAGACAGAGATTGATAGACAGATTGATAGATAGACTGACAGACCGATAAATAGATATTTTATTGATCCCAAAGAAAATTCTACTTGCCACAGCAGTACTCAATACACGCAGTGTTACAATAAATACAAAAAATACAAATCACATTTTGACATTTCGTTACATTTTTGAAAGATTTGCGTCATTCAGGATAGATTTTAAAGTGAAAGGTTTTACTTGTGTCCAAAGCAATAAGTGGATTAAAGCCCTGTTAAGCATCTTAGATCTTGGATCTGCTGGCACTGACCTCCTGCAGCTGCCAGTGGAGAGGCATCAGTCTGTTGTGACTGCTGCTCATCAGAGACTGAATTTTGGTGCGATTCCTATGTCAAAAACATCTGTTAATATTTTTGATTGGTTGATCAGGGACTGAGTATTGAGCAGTTAAAAATCGATGTTTGTTTTCGAGTCACCTCTGTGATATATATGGAGAGAGAGAGAGCGCACGGTCAAGTCGCCTTTGAAATATGTGTCAGAAAGAGAGTCTGTGACATCATGGCTAAGGCGAAAACGCAGTGAACTACAAACACGAAGCAAAACAGTGTGGAACAAAACGCACAGCAGACTCCTAAACAGGTCAAAAAAAGACACGGGTTACTGCAGTTTAATTAAAAATATGGAAATGTTTTCATAGTTGCAGAGAAAACACCTCTACCTTGCAACTCGTTTTGAAAAAAGTGCACGTATATACAATTCAGTCTCTTGTCTATTCAGTCGTATCAGAATCAGAAAACTTTACTGATCCCTGAGGAAATTGCTTAATTCCAAGATAAAGAAGCCGCTTCATTCTTTAACATCCTTCAAGTGAAGTCTAGGTGTTGATTTCTGCAAGTAAGGCAAGTAAGCTAATTAGCCAGGCCACATGCTGAGAGACGCCGGAGAGGGACACATCTCGTCTCCCAGTCAGAGTGACATTTCATCTCCTCATCAGCAGCTGCACCGCGACGGTGTCTTGTCTGATAACGTCCTGTTGGGCCGATGTTGGCGAGGCTAGTTTGTAGGCCGGTCACTGCCGGCGATGTCTGGCTGCTAATGGAGTAATTCGCACAGAACGTTCGGGCTGAATCTGAATGCTCTCGACAGTCTTTATGCACCATTTTGGACAGACAGGGATGTTTTCGTGGCAGAAGAGTGAAGATGGTTTGCTTTGTGTTCACTCTAGTGTGATGCCACAGGTGGTGAATGCAGCACTGCAACGCATTTAGCAGTTAAGAGTAAACTGTTAAGAGTAAACTGCAGATTTTTATTCCTGTTAAACTGGAAAGTTGTTGGTTGAATAGCTCTAAATGAAAATGTGTGAAATAAAGTTTCCTTTCTAAGATGAGAGAATCTGTAACAGTGCAGGTCTGACTCCTATTAACTGGTTGTTGGTGATGCAGAGTCAAATTCTAGACTGTCCTTTAACTTTGAATGCACTCATTACTGTTTCAGCACACTCATTACTGTTTCAGCTCCTTAAATATCTAACACTCGTCTGGAGATCCACCTTATCATTAGAATTAGAATTATATTAGGGGGCTTTTTGTAGGTTGGTAGTGATAAATATGACCATTTCTGTAAACATGTAAACATATTTGTTAGACTATTGATTGTGTTTTTAGTAAATATGAAGGGTGTAACATGTATATGTAGAAAGTCTCAGTGTGTGGAAGAAACTTTAGACTGGTGGTGTGTATTATCTGTTCAGTAACCACTGCAGGTTTCTTCTTGCCGTGGAAGCTTCCTCCTCCCTCTCCGTTTTGGTGAGCAGGTGCAGTAAAGCTGTTCTTTAGCCTCGCTGTGGCCGCCGGTCTGAAGTTTGGGGGTTTGAACAGTGGGACCAGCTGCTGTTTGCGCTCGGCGAGAGCAGCTGCTTCTTTCAGCTCCCACATCAGTAATGGTGAACTTTAAACGGACGTAATCCAGTGCTGCCTTTGAACCTCCTCTGGTTCTCCAGGCACTGTCTTAAAAGATTCCAACAAAGGGGAAGGAGCTGGAAGGCAGGAGTTATTGAAAAGTGTGCAGGTTCAAAGATGAGGCTTTTCTGCTCCCCTGGACAACATGTACAGCAGAACAGTTCTGGAAATGTAATGTGATTTTTCGGAAACAGCACATCGTGAACGCAACTCTCTTCTTCAGGGCTCCTCTGTCTCGAGACCTGCATAATAAGTCTGTAATTCTGAAGTCAACAGTCTTTGAAAAGGTGAATACATCATGTCAATACACACATAACCAGATTTTTCCAAATATCAGCATGAAACTTACCAAGTCAAAATAGTTCACAGTTACATTCTCCTGTCCTTTCCCTGGTTTCTGGCTTTTTGTAATATTCTGTCTTCTCTCTGTTTTCTGGTCTGTTGTTGTTTACATCCTCCATGTGTCTTTGTTTATCTGTCTGTTTCATGTGAGTATGTTTTGGTCTTAGCCCCGCCTACTTGTTATCCTGTTCACCTGTGTCTTGTTCCTGTCTCCACCCCTGCCCAGGTGTCCTCATTTCCTTAATTAGTATAAATACCCCTGTGTTCCAGTCTGTGTTTGTGGATTTTTTTTTGTAGAACCTTTTGTCACTCTGCTCTTTGTGAAACTTGCTTTTGGAACACTGTTATTTTTATTTCTAGTTGTGCTTGTTTTCTTGTGTTTTTGTCTTTTAATGTTTCCCCCTATGTTTCTGCTGGGCTCCTGTTCTTGTTGTGCTTTGGACCATCTTGTGTCTTTGTAGTTTTCCATGTTTTTGTGTGCCCCAGACCCCTTTTTTTGTTCGTGTTTTTGTTACTTGTTCTTTAGCATTAAGCCTTTTGGATCCTGTGATTACATCCCGCTTGCTCCGACCTTCACATCATTACAAAAGCAAACTCTTTGAAACGTACTGCACTGTTTGGGTGACAAGGTGAATGGAACCAGATGACGCTAAAATCTCCTCACAGAAAGTTAAACCATTAAATTGTTCTGGTTGTACTGCCTGATGCCTTAGATGTTATTTAACCCGGGGTTTTAAGATGTTTTTGGTCCTAAAACAAAATTTATGCATGGTGGAGGGATACATGCAGGGTGCCGTGAGGAAAAAATAGTCCTCAAAGACACTTTAGTCTGACTTTTATAACTTGTACTGGCAATGATTTAAAAATTACAAGGTGCTAAAAACCTGAATAAAAGTCATTATGTGGCATGTGTAAAAGTTCTCTCTGGTGTCTAAAATTAATGATGTCAAATTGTAGTTAATGTAGAGCAAAAGATAAGATCTAACATTATATAACCTCAGGAAAATCAGACCATGCCTGACCACTGCTGACTGACCTACACTGGCTCCCCATGGAGGTCCGAATTAAGTCCAGACTGGTCTCATTCTGGTTCCCAGTCCAGACTGGTCTCATTCTGGCTCCTGGTCCAGACTTGTCTCATTCTGGCTCCCGGTCAAGACTGGTCTTATTCTGGTTCCCAGTCCAAACTGGTCTCGTTCTGGTTCCCACTTCACACTGGTCTCATTCTGGTTCCCGGTCCAGACTGGTCCTGTTGGTTTTTCATGGTCCAGACTGGTCTCATTCTGGTTCCCTGCTGGTGGAATGAGCTGCCTAAGGAAACCAGAGCAGCAGAATCACTCTGTCTTTAAAAACCACCTGAAGACTCATCTGTTCAGAGAGTATATTCTTTTCTAATTGCAATCTTCTTGCAACACTCTTACATAAATTTAGCACATAATATTTGCTTCTGGTTCTCACACTGTCCTGAAGCTTGATTGTGTCCTCATATTGTTGGTCGGTTTGGATAAAAGCATCTGCCAAATGATTGTAGTAATATTTGTAGTAGTAAAACAAACTATTAGAAATGATTTGGTGATTTAAAATAAGTTTCCTAGTTGCCTTTAAATTATTAAATAAATGTAACAGACTGTAACACAATTAAATTGCCTTAAGGGCATCCAGTTTTCTTTTAGTCTGAGTGCCCCAAACTATTGATGGACAGTTTGTAAAAAAAAAAAAAAAAAGCTGGGAAACTTTTGCTTTGATATTTTTATATGTAGGAAATGTAGCAAAGTCCAGAGTTTTTGCTTGACTCGTGACCAACTATGTATGACTCAGACCAGCAGCAACACTTTAAAGTATGCATCATGGAATCATCTCCACTCTCTGGACCAGTGGGGAAGAGTGTAAAACCCACAAGAATAAATGAAGTCCCAGAAAAAGTCTTTATGGGTCGAGCACCTCTCCTGAGCAATAGTACAACAGGATCCACATTTTTTACAGAATCTCAACAGAATCTCAAACACAGTGATCTCAGATCAGCTTACATCTTTAATATAGCACTAAATACAGCTTCACAATCTGATCACAGATTAGTGTTCTTACTAATGGACTCCTGTTAATCTGAATGCATGTTCAAACCCATACCAGAGCAGCTGAATCTCACATTAAGTATTTTTAACTGAGCAAAGTGATGAACAATTAAATGTTCTCCAAATGTTTGGAGATATCTAGACATCTACAGGTCAATTGTTTTATTTAAAAGAAATTGTTTTTACTTTAAGATACCTAGATCCAAGTTAGAGGTGACAAATCACAAAGCACACAGCACAAAGTAACATAATTGTTTAAGATAAGATAAGAAAGAACTTTATTTATTTGGTGGGAAATTCTTTTGTCATGAACATGCTCAGTGCTACAAGAGGAATAAAGATAAGACAAAGAGTTTAAAAAGACAATAACATCCATCTTCTCTTTTAGTCCAAAGTTATGCTACCAGTAGCTCAGGGTGTCCTGTCTTGCTCTAGGAAGTTCACTAGCTGGTCACCAGAGATGCATGGAATGTGATAGAATTAAAAGAAGTCCTAGGTTAAGAGGGTCGAAGACTATTAGGATAGTTGTTTTTAGAAACCTCCCTCATTTCTGAGGAATGAAGCAATTGGCTACTACACAACTCTCCCCAACAAGAGTCAGGGGAAGAATTTGACCTTCTCTAAGACTCATCTAAACAGCTTTGGACTTAAATCTACTCTTGCATTAATGTACTGATGTGATTGGCCTGTTATTATACTTGGTTACACCTTTGCCCACAAAGTCAGTGGCTTTTTTTAGGGTAGGATTTTACTGCTTTTAGTACGTTCCACCATGCTAAGCATTATTAAAATCTCCACTCGAAAGCCAGTTTTCTCCACTCAAGATCTTTTGTCAGAGATGTTAGAGATGCACTGGAGAGAGAGGGGAAAACTCCCCCAGACTGTGAGATAAAATCTCCTAGGCAGCAGGGCTGGAAAAACTTTAGCTACAACTGGAAGGCCTGGGACAAATCCTTAGCTGTGGGTGAAAGTCTCAAAACATCCGCAGACCAAAGAAAACTCCTCAGCCAGCAGGGCTGGGGAGACACTTTAGCACTGAGCGTGAGTCTCTTGACTGGCAGTCCCAGGACAATTCCTAAACTACTGTATACAGTATCTTGGCCAGCAGCCTAAGAGACACACCTGAGAAAACTCTTCAACTGCGGTAGAAAGTCTCTTGACCACGAAAACTCCTTCGTTGCAGTGTAAATTTTCTCCACTGATGAGCTTAGGAAGTCTAGTTGCAGCATAAAGTTTCACATCCAGTGGGCCTAGAAAGACTCCAAAGACACAAGGTAAAGTCTCTTGGCTGGTGGACCTGGAGAAAATACCACTTAGCATTAGTGTAAAGTCTCTCAGCTAATGTGCCCATGACACCTCCCAAGAAACTGTGTAAAGTTGCTGGGCTCTCAGACAGGAGAAAACTCTTTAGTAAAGGTTTCTTGCTTGTAAAATCTTTTAGCCAGTGGGCCAGAAATATTACATAACTGTGGTGTAAAATTAGTCAGCCAGCAGGCCTGGGAAGACTCCTTAGCCATGCTGTAAAATCTTTCAGTTGATGGGCCCAGGAAACCTCTTAAGTCTCAGTGAGAAGATGCTGGGCTCACAGGCAGGACAAATTTCCTTAGACAAAGCCTCTTGTTTGGAGGGATCAATTTAAAATGAAAAAAGGTCAGGAACATCCTTTAACTGTAGTGTAAAGTTAGTCGACTAGCAGGTAACGCTTTTTACGACCGATGCTGTCACAAAGCAGCTTTACAGAATGTGGGTCCAAACCCCTAGTGAGCCAGCCGAGGGTGACAGAGGAAAAACTCCCTAAAGCTGGAGATAGAATCCTTGGGCGGAACAAAGACTCAAAGGGGGAACCCGTTCTCCTCTGGTTGACTAGGAGAGAGAGTCTCTATGGAGATTAACAATAGAAAGTCTTAGTCACTGCAGAACAGATTGGCCACCTATGTCTAACAGAGTAGGTCGAGTTTAGAGTCAGTAGAGGTAGTTTTCGTTGAAGCCTGAGTGAGGAGTAGTTTAAGAGTCTCTTGTTCACAGCAACAGGAACAACAATCTCTGCCTGAGCTTTTGAGTATCAGTTGCTCTTGGCTGGGCGAGGAGCACATGGGGAGCCGACCCAGTCAAGAACACTTGGGCAAGGGATCTAATTGTGACAGTCAGGCTGGACAGATGAACAGCAGTTCCCCTTGGAGAAAATGGTCCAAGAAGTTGGTTGTTTTGTGCTCTCTCAACAGTGCTAAATAATTTATACAATTATATTTTACATGGAAATTTTGCAGAATTTACGTCAACAGTTTTGTTACAAAATTTGTAAATTATATTTTTCTTAATAATTTAGCACTAGAACGCATTTAAAAAATATGTATTGCCATGGAAAAAAAAAATATATATATCTGTGATTTCCGCAAATTTGCGCGTATTTCTGCGAACAATTATTTCAGTTCTAAGAAAAAAACGGGGGGGGGGGGGGGTTTCCTATATAACACTCATCACAGTCGCACAAACTCTCACAAACACAATAACATCCAAAAAAACACAAATGAGACCATTCATAACCCCAAACAAGCTTGTGTCTCCAGTATGCTTTGACTCTAAAACTAGTTTCACACAGAAGGACCTTCTACGAGGCCACAGAGCCACGATATCTTCCCCTCTTCAAAATTACAGTAATGATGATTGGCAGGCGGAACACCTACACACGCAATGAAAACTTTTCAGAAGGGGGTGCATTTGCATAAATCATGAGAATTCTCATGACAATTTAGCAGCTGCTCTCCATGGGAGGCCTCCTCAGTAATGACTGATATTATTCACCGCAATCAGACGAGTTTCTCGCTGCTGTTTGAGTGCAAGAGCAGACGGTGTTAATAAGAGGGAAATAAAAACTGCACTCATGCTGGAGACTCTCTCTGTGTGTCCCTCTCTTTCTGTGTCTCTCTCTCTCTCTCTCTCTCTCTCTCTCTCTCTCTCTCTCTTTCTCTCTCTCTCTCTCTCTTTCTCTCTCT
>JBBIGA010106076.1:0-10788 GCA_037576975.1 Alestes dentex | reverse complement strand
GAAAGCGGTCACAGCTGCTCAAAACCCCGCAAGGCTGGCCGGCTGGTTTGAAAGCGTGGGCAAAACTGCAAGCACTCAGACTTTGATGATCAATCAGAAGTTGGATAACATCTTGGAGAAGCTTCCAGCTCTGCAACAGGATTTGGATAAACTGGAGACCAGTGATGGACGTTAGATGGCTGCTGAAATTGGAATAACAGCTATCGATCCAACAAAATAATTTTCTCTCTCGGCCAACCCCACCCCAGCGCTGCCTCGGCCAAGGCAGTCGCTGGAGCAAAACAACTCCCGGAGAACAGGCTTATCATCATCATCATCTCATATATATATATTTTTTTTATTACTATATTTTATTCAGTATTTCTTCTATAATTCTTTGACGCTGCAAGAACTGCAACTAATTTTGTTGAAATTCAGTGAATAGTTCTTATTTTTATAAATGCTCTAAGGATTGCATCGGCACTTTGCACAATCAATTTCCAATTGCAAAACATATTTTTCAAATTACATGCTCAAACTGAATATTGAATTGACAATTGCAAAATGAATTGCCATTTGAATGAAAAAAGGCAAACAAAAAAAAAAAACCATGGCAATACGAAATTGTATTTTTAATTCAAAATATTTTGAAATGCATTAAGGACTGAATCAGCACTTTGCACATTGTATTTTCAAATTACATGCTCAGACTGAATAATGAATTAATAATTACAAAATGATTTGCCATTCGAATTTTTGTGCTTATAATCTTCCCCTCCCTTTTTTTTGTTTCCTGAACAACGACCGAGACCCCTCACCCCACCCCCAGACGTAGACGGATGCGCCCAGCCCCACGTTACGGTAAACAAACCCGCCTGTTTTAGGATTTTTTACTTTTACCGTCCTTTGCTCTTGTTTCTCTCGTGAGATCTGGCAAAACCACCCACAACAGCTCAGAGGCTTCCCACCCAAGGTTGGAATGAAACGCCCCTCACACGTTTTCCTTCTTTTGAGAAATGTACATTTTTCAGGACAATTCTCCAGCATTTATCTATTTAAAAAATAGCTGTAAACACATCTTACCTCCAGCACGGCAGCTCCAGCTTCACTCCCTCCAAACACACTGTGGGAGCGGAAACCTGGATCTTCTTCTCCGCTCTGGGCTTGGAGAACCACAAGTGTGGAATTACTGCCATCTGCTGGACTGTCCAGCCTTCACTCTCCAACCACGTGATAAATGACAGGCACAAAATCCCACCTATATTCAAACCACGCCCGCAGCCTTCCCAAAGGCTGCTGAGATACAGCTTTCACCACCAAAACTTCAGTAGAACCCGAGGGTCTATAGCAGAGGGTCCAACAAATGGAAGGACCCTTTGGCAGAACTTTGACATTAAACTGAAAATGTGTCCTCCCTTCACCATTCAAACCATCTCTTTTCATCTTCCATTTTATCAGGTAAAATACGTGAGATTGCTTAAGGGACACGCCCACTTCTGCTAAAATTAACCAACCTTTCGATACTTATGGTTATAACTCACAAATGGAAAATGAAAACTTGAGTTGTGTGATAAACTATTCATGCTTGAGGTTAAGTATGCAATTAATCTCATTAAAAATAAATCTACAGGTACTGATGGATTGACTTCAGGATTTAAAAAATGACCTGTTAACAAAACAGGTCCATTCTTGTTTGTGTTTAAAGAATGAGTTGTAAGCGAATGCCTCCCATCTATCATGACTCAGGGGTAAACTGCCTCCATTCCCAAACAAACTGTTGACAACTGGCATCCAGTTTGTTTACTCAATAACGACTACAAGATATTAGCATTATAACTAAAACTCAAGTTGGTTCTAAACTCAATTACTCAGTCAGGTCTCATGACAAAATAAACAGTTCTACTGCTATAGTTCTGTTAAACTGATGGGTGGTACTTCCCCCAGATTTAATCTGTCTAGAGGCATTATGCAGGACTACCCCGGAGAAAACCTGCTGCCTTGGCTGAGCGTCTTGTTAATGAGCTCCTATAAGAGATCAACCAAATGCTCACCAATTTTACGGAAAAACAAGACACATCACTAAAAAAATATTTTCTTAAATTCATGTGAAAATGGTGTTATTTACGATAACGTTTAGGCTCTGGGTGGCCTAAACGTCTACTTGCTTATTTCTCAAAAAAAAAAAAAAAAAAAATTAAATAAATCTCTTACCCCCTTACCTTCCATACTTTTGTCCTAACCTCTGACTTTTCTTTGACAGGTGTTGTTTAGGTGTAACAATTATGCAGTAAGTTGGATGAATAGTGGATGTGGATTTAAGCATAGCTTTTCAGGTTTAAGAAACAGATGTGGACTACTAGATGTGCACGTCGCTCTGGATAAGACCGTCAGCTAAATGCTGTGAATGTAAATGTCTTCCGTGCTTGTATATTGATAAAGTCCCTTTGAAAAATGTCTCTAAAATGTCCCTGTAAAAATATCCCCCTAACACCTAGGGATTGCCCAGTAATCTTTGCTGCAATGCCCTCTGGAGTTCATATGCTGTATACAGCTCAGACAAAGGTTACTGTTCACAAGTTGTCTTTGTTTTCTCCACTATACACTGCCAGAGCAAAATTTCTTTTTCCTGTGTTTCTGGTAATAAAGACCTATAAAAGCTCCCATCCACAGAGATATCTGGTTGGCACCAGTCTGTAAATAATTTGGCTTCAAGCTAACAGTTAACCATGCTTAAGGTTAAGGAAATCTCTCTTTAAATCATTCAAATGTTCGGTCCAACTAAGAACTACATGTAATTCAAATTTAATAGCGAACATTGATGTGAACTGTAGTTTTTGTTGTGTACTTCCAAAAACCTGTGCATTTGTTGAATTGCCCATTGCTAAAAGAGCTTTGTGAGTGTGTTATTGAAAATTTTGATAAAAATTCTCTTTTATTTTGGGAAATGTGGTATTACTTTCCAAGGAAACAATGGAAAAGAACATACATTACGTTTAAACTCATCATAATGGACAAATTTCATGTAAATAAATGTAAATTTACAGGTAAGAAATCAGGCTTCATTGCCTTAAGCAAGGAGTTGACAAAACATATAGTCAATATTCACCAAAACAAACAGAACTACACTGGAAGAATATAACTACATAGCATGTCATTTTTGCTGTCGTGTTAACATCACAGTTCTCTGGAATTAACGTGTCGTACCTAAACCCTAAAAAAACAGCCCGAGTCCATTATCCCTTCTCCACCAAACATTACAGCTGGTGCTCTGCATTATCTTAAGTAGCGTTGGCCTGGAATGTGCTAGACCCATGTACAGTTCTTGTGCTGATGTTTCCTGCAGAGGTTATTTGGAGCTCTGCAGCGAATGATCCAACAGAAGATACCCAGTCTTCAGAACTCTGCAACCCTGCTCTGCCAACTGTATAGTGTACAGGTTTGTAGGACTTGTCTTTGCTTCTAGATGCTTCCATTTCCAGAGTTGGCTGAGGACGTAGTAATGCGGCATATGAGTGAGGGAGTTGGCGTCTTCCAGCGTGCTTACCTACGCCATTTTGAACTGTTAAAAGCGCAAGTGTTCTTATGCTCATTTTTTGTCTTTTCTTTCTGTTACTACAGTAGAGTGTACAAATATATGTATGTATTTTCCTTTTTCTGGGGTTTAGTTGTGTTCTTACGTTCCACATTATGATTTTACAACTAGGGATAGGTAAGAGACTTAGGCTAGGGTGTGTTTTGACTAACACCAAATATCAGGTCAAAGGTTGTAAGAATGGATCTGTGTCATAACTTGAGGACCCACTGTAATACGGTTAGACTCGTGTGTGAATGCGCTGGTGTCTTTGGAGACTAATCTTGTGACTAAAACTCTTTCCACACTCTGTACAGGGATGCGGCTTTTCTCCTGTGTGAATGCGCTGGTGTGTTCGCAGACTATTCTGTTGACTAAAACTCTTCCCACACTCTGTACAGTGATACGGTTTCTCTCCTGTGTGAATGCGTTGGTGACGCTGGAGTTCACTCTGTTGATTAAAACTCTTTCCACACTCTGTACAGTGATATGGCTTCACTCCTTTGTGAATGCGCTGGTGTGTTTGGAGATGAATGCGCCGACTAAAACCCTTCCCACACTCTGTACAGTGGTACGGCTTCACTCCTGTGTGAATGTGCTGGTGTGTTTGGAGATGACTCTGTCGAGTAAAACTCTTCCCACACTCTGTACAGAGATACGGCTTAACTCCAGTGTGGATGCGCTGGTGTCTTTGGAGATTGCTCTGTCGACTAAAACTCTTCCCACACTCTATACACTGATACGGTTTCTCTCCTGTGTGAATGTGCTGGTGTCTTTGGAGACTAATCTGTTGACTAAAACTCTTTCCACACTCTGTACAGTTATAGGGTTTCTCTCCTGTGTGAATGCGCTGGTGTCTTTGGAGACTAATGTGTTGACCAAAACTCTTTCCACACTCCGTACAGTGATACGGCTTTTCTCCTGTGTGAATGCTCTGGTGTCTTTGGAGACTTATCTTGTAACTAAAACTCTTTCCACACTCTGTACAGTGATACGGTTTCTCTCCTGTGTGAATGCGCTGGTGTTCCTTCAAACTACTTGTTTCCTTGAAGACCATTCCACACTCTATACTCTGACATGGTACCTCTCCTGTGTGAATGCACTGGTGGATTTGGAGATCACTCTGTTCCCACATTCAGAGCAGAAGTAAATTCCAGTCTTCGGAATTATATTCTCAGAAGTTACACTTCACAGAGACTTCTGGATGCCATGTCCTCATATGTCCTGTCCTGATGTCAGCAGTGTGCTGTATTCTTCTCTCCAGCACCTAGTGATGTGTTTGTGAAGGTAAATTTAAGCTGTACAGGAGGGCAGACACACCAAGCAGAAGACTTACACCACGATATGATTTATTTCTGGAGAGGTAAAAGAAAAACAATATTTAAAACACCACAAAATGCAACAAAAGGATCTTGATCAGTTGGTCTCTGATTGAACTAAAAAAAAAAAAATCATTTATGTAAAGAAGAAAAAACAAGTTTGATTAAATTGGACAGTTAATAATTCCTTTTGTATTAGATCCACAGGAGTGTTTAAAGGTTTGAGCCCTTTAGAATGTTTCATATTTGTGCATGAATGACAAAACATATCAGATTTTACCAAAAGTAGATAAGAACCACCGAATTAAAAATATTGCTCAGAAATGTATACTTACTCATTGATGTGTTGAGGAAACAGATACAATTTTAGATATCACTTAGGGGCAAAAGTATGTAAATGTTAGTTTAATATTTGGTGAGCAACAATGACTTCAACAATACGTTTCTGGTAATTAGTCATCAGTCCTGCATATTGGCTTGGAGAACTTTTAGCCCATTCCTCTGTACAGGACAGCTTCAGTTCTGGGATGTTGGTGGATTTTCTCACATGAGCCTTTTGCTTCAGGACCTTCCACAACATTTTGACTGACATTGTAATGATGCTACATTGTAATCTGTAGATGACAATAAAACTTTAAACTTGAGACGGTTCTTAAAGGGAATGTTAACACCATCTATGGTTAATTGGGGGTGTTTCAGAATGCAAATTCATCTGAGCTGCTCCAGCTTAGAAAGTGTGGGATTTATCATTGCTGATTGCTTACTGGTGTTCGTAAGACTGCACAGACTGCCAACGTTTGATAAATCTCACTTTATCAGTTCTAACGCACATTCTAAATTTCAATCGTATGATAGAATTTAGAATCATTTCTACGCACTCTTGATAAATGAGGCCCCAGGACTTTGTTCTGGACATTTCAGAAGATCAATTCTTCTTTATTCTTTATTTTTTCTTCATTAACCATTATTTAGTAGGGCAACTTGCGAGGATGGTCCATGTCCTGCTGCAGGACACTTTTTCCTGAGATTCAGTTCACTGACAGATATGTCCTGATACGTTCTTGTAAAATTTGCATGTATACTTCATGATGCATTTAATGTTGTAAAAAAAAAAATCGATTCTCAGATACTAATTGATACTAAAATTTAGAACCGAGTTTGATATCAATTAGCACTGGTATCGATGCATCTGCCGGTTCACAGCATTGCAGCGGGCAGCCCCTCCTCCGGCTACCTAGAGGACCCAATATTTACATGAGAGACGCACTTTAAACGTGGCAGCAGGCGAAAGCATGTACAGCATTAGTTCTGCAGGACCAAGCTTGCTAGAAAATGTAAAAAGTAAGAGCACTGTCTGGACGTATTTTGGATATCAACCGGATGAATAGGGAAAACCAAACAATGTAGACAAGCCCATTTGCAAGAAGTTGTTCATATCTGACAATCACTATATATGTCTTATAGTCCCAGGCTGAGGCTGAGAGAAGGGGACCAGCAGCCACAAACACAACCCACCCTACCAGCATTGTTTCAACAGCACAAATACAGTGCCAAATCACCAGAGCTACAAAAGCACAACAGGGTTGTTGCCAAGTACATTTGTATGGACCAGATCCCGGTCTACACTGTAGAAACCTGGCTTTCAACAGATGTTACACCTCCTGAATCCACGGTATGTTCTCCCCCCAGAAACCACTTAATGTACACAGAAATTCCACAAACTGGACACCACCACCAAGCAAACAATCTTGGCACAACTTGGGTCAAAACCCTACTTTGCATGCAGAACAGATCTCTGAACCAGCAGAGCTGCATCTTCATTCATGGCAATTACACTTCAGTTCATTACTGAAAATTGGGAAATGCAGAGCTGGTGTTTAGGCTGTGTAGGTCTCCAGTCAAAACATACAGCAGAGGGCCTAAGGGAGGCTTTGGAGGAGATGATTGAGGAATACTGGAAACTGGATACACAGTTTATGGCCGCGGCCACCAGAGATAATGCCTCAAATAACAAGAGGGCATTTCAGACAGATTTCACATGGATCCCTTGCTTTGGTCACAACCTCTACTAGGCAATTAACAAACGTTTGGAGATTGAACGTGTCTCAGCAGCATTAGGCAGGTTAAGAAAAACTGTCTCTACTTTCAGCTTGTCACCAAAGATGATCCGCCAACTAAAAATAACCCAAAAGGATTTGGGTATAGCAGAGCATAAACTCACCGGGATTCTGCCTTTGAGATGATTGAGCTGTTCCTAGAACAGCAACACGCTCTGTGCAGTCTTAGCAAATGACCGAAAAAGTGGCACCTAATGCCAAAGGATGCTGATATTACAGTTTTAGAAGTTGTAAAGGAAGTACTAAGCCCAATTAGAGCATTCTCAGATGCTCTCAGTGGGGAAAAGCACAACACTTTCTCCCACTGATTTAGAAACTTAATGATATCCTAACTATTCAGGCCAGTAAGGACAGTAGCCTCAAAAATGGACATCAAAGAAGCCATCGCTGGAAATCTCAGGGACCGTTACAAGGACGGTAATCTGCAGTTGGTCCTGAATACTGCCAGCTACTTAGACCCCCGTTTGAAAGACAGTTTTGTCACTCTGAGAGATGATGTTAAGAACCATCTCATGGACAGTGTGTCTGGTATCCAGATCTCTCCTTCCCAGCCCTCTCCTCTCCAGGCCAGCCATTCTGCCAAAAAACCAAGGGCAGATTTTACATCACAACTGACCAACATTCATTGGCAAAGGAAGCAACAACTTACCAACATAACAGAAGAACTGACAGATAATCCTAAAAAACAAAATCAGGAAAGAGCTCTCTGTTGGTGTTTCTGGCCAAAAATTTACAACTTGCCAAAAAACATCAAGTGTAATGTGGTTGCCATGTGCTACAGCAATGTTTTAAACTTACAGTAGACTGTTACTGGAGCATGCTCAGAAGAAACCTGAATATTTGCACAAGCTTATAGAGCCTTAAGATATTTTATTTATCTTCCAATGTTAATGGCCTTTTCCTATTTAATGTTTTTTTCCCATTGTATTATTTGGCTTGTATTATTTTTGTTGTGTTCTCACTTTGTTTATCTACGACCATCCTCAGAAGAAACATATTTGCACAAGCTAATAGAGATTTAAGATATGTTATTTATTTTACAATGTTGGTGTTCTGACTTTATTAAAAATATTATTTGTTAAAAAAAAAGTTATTAAAAAGTTAGGGTTATTTTTTGTTTTTTCTGTTTTTTCTCCCCCTGTAGAATTGAAAATAGTATTGAGTATCGAGCACCATCCTTAGCATCGGTATCGAGTTTAATTTAAATCAAACAGCCCTATTTTGGTTGTATCCACCCAGAAAACATTTTCCAACAAGTTTCTGGTGTATGATCCTCTGTCTCATAATCTTTAATGAACAGTAGACCAGCAGCAATGTTAGTTTTGGAGAGCAGTGGCTTTCTCCTTGCAACCCTGCCATGCACACCATCAGTATTCTGCTGATGTTGCACTCGACAATTTCCAATACTAATATATAACCAAATAGAATATTTTGGTTTCATTTTTCATTGGATTTTCTTTTTCTGCTTCAAGGAGTATTATGAGAATCTGATGATTTATGCAATAATCTAAAGAATTTAAAGGCCATAACGGATTGTTGTTTCATTTAAATGCAGCCCATAATGACCGGTTTTGTGACCCACAATAACGAAGTTCAATTATTTGTTTAAAAAAGAAACAACAGCATTAACCTGTCTTCCTCATTGTTATTACTTACAACTAGTGATGGGCCAATCCACCGATACAATACATCTTTTTTACTTTTAGTATTAGCATTATTTTGGTTGAAATTGTGCTGTTTGTTAGTAAGGTTACATCACAGAATAAATAAACTACTAAGCACTAGAAGAGCCAAAAAATATACACAACAAGAGTGAATTTAAAGGCATTCCAAAGGAATTTATTTACACTTCCCAAAATGGTAGCAGCAACAGCTGTAAAATCAAAAACACAACAATCTTGGCTGAATCATTTAATTAGTTCGAGTATTATGTCCATTTTAGCAACAACTGTAAAAAATAAGGTGTAAAACTAATACATTTTAAATAACGTTAATTCGGAGACAGGACAGAGCGTAATCTCACCACCTCGGTATTTAAGGTGGACTGGCACAGAGGCCAAGCTTAACTTCGTCGTGTTTTGAGAGATAGAGAGAGGGGGAGAGTGAAAAACAGACAACAAAACACACAAAATAGCCCCTGAACGTACTCCAAAGAGGGATTGAGGGAGAGCTAAGTCTTCTCTGACATTCCTTTCTCTTTTGGGTTGTGTGCTGCAAATTTGTGGAAAATGTCAAAAAGTATTTACTTTTAGAATTGTGTCTTGGAAAATTTCAGACTGTTTATCATTTTTAATTGTACTTACATTTTAGACTTACATATGTTACTTGTACTTATTTCTTTTATTCATTTGTGTCTCATAAATTCCAGATTTTATATTAAAATGTCTGCACAGTCATAAGGAGTGGTTCAGGACACATTTCACTGCGTGTTGTACCTGTATGACTATGCATGTGACAAATAAAGAATCTTGAATCTTGAATCAACGAGCGTCTGCTGCCGATGCATCTCGTATTACAGTGTCAAGTTTAAGGTCCGGCACAAGCCGCAAACTGGAATATAGAGATCTGGACTGTCCGACCGATATCCGATATCGGATTTACGGCTATATTGGAACCCGATACCGATATATCAGATTGGGCCCATCTCTACATACAACACACAAAACTGCAATGCCCACCATTAATATCTCTGTAAATCGCAATAATATTAAATCCCTGTACTGAATTAAGTAATCAATCTATATATCCTGCAGTAATCCCTGCCCTATATATTATGTTTTTATTTTACACTTAAATGCATTCATTATGGACGAATTCCACATCTGGGAATCAGGGAAATTTGCATCTTAATCTTTAATAAGGAAGCATTCTTTCCATAAAATCAAGGATATCAAACAATATTTGGTCTTCTAAAAATATGTTGTAAATGAGATGTGCTTGTAAAGATTCTTTAAGTTTAAGAATACAAAGGTTTTTGGAGAATGTTGTAAACTGCTAAAGAATCCACATCTTCCCTTCCTTCCATTACGAAGATCTTGTTCAATAAGGTGAATATAAGAGAAGCATACAGTAAACCCCCAACATTTGCCGGGGTGATGCTCCAAGAGCACCCGTGAATAGTGAAAAACCGTGTGATGTGGTTAAAAAAGAAAAAAGAAAAAAAAAGCCTATTTTTATTGTGTCAACCCTAAATATGCACGAAAATGTGCTCTCATAACACTTTAATTTCATTTTATTTCAGAAGCTTCCCATTCAATTCAGGGTGGGATGAAACGCTGCTTCAGTGTTCCCATACAAGTTTTCATCTTCTTCAGAAACGTACATTTTGCAAAAAATTCTCCAGCACTTCTCTAATGAAAACAAGTTGTGAACACAGTGGACAAGAGTAGAACACTCACCTCCAGCACTGCACCTCCTGATCCTCTCCCGCCAAACACACACTGTGGGAGCGGAAACCTGGATCTTCTTCACCGCTGTGGGCTCGGAGAACCACAAGTGTGGAATTACTGCCATCTGCTGGACTGTCCAGCATTCGTCCTCTGCTTCTTCTTCTTTCAATTTTAATGGCGGTTGGCAACCAACTGGAAGGTGCATTACTGCCACTGACTGGGCTGGAGTGTGGAGCAGGTAGACTTTATAGGGAAAAATATATATATTCTCTTGACAAATCCAGTTTCTTTTAAAAACCCGAGAATGAGTTGATCTATGTATGTATGTATGTATGTATGTATGTATGTATGTATGTATGTATGTGTGTGTGTGTGTGTATCTATCTATCTATCTATTTTTTGATATATATATA
>JBBIGA010106055.1:0-10789 GCA_037576975.1 Alestes dentex | reverse complement strand
GAACTCCTTTATCTAGGCTCCTTGTGTCTTTAGGCACTTTGCAGCCTGTCAGTAAAACATTTGTTCCCATTTCTTTCGTTAAATCTCCTCAGTATGACAAAGATAAGTCAGTTTGACAGGAATAAAATAGTATTTTTGCACCAACAAGGTGATTCAAAGCAAAAAAAAGCTCCCCAGTTGGTACATCCCTGTTATGGAATCCAAACCACAAAAACAACCCGTTTGAACAAACTGTTTTTGTGGTAAACATTTACATCCACTTCAGTCACCTGCTTTTAGAAAAACAGCCTGTTTCTGATGGACACGTGATCTTTTAAAGGTTTGTTTCATGCATAAACACACACTAATGTCATAAGTGGACTTCAGGAGGGAAATAAAATACAAGCACAAATGTAGGAAATGGGCCCTTAAAGCTGAACTATATATTGGTGCTGTATAATATTGCTTATCCATAGAGAATAGCTGGTCGGAATCTGGCTTGTGTCCATTTATTCAAACAACACATTGACACACTTTTATCTTTAAACATGTCAGTAAACATTTGTTCACATTTCTTTCATTTAATCTCCTCAGCATGACAAAGATAAGACAGTTTAATAGGGATGAAATAGTATTTTTGCAACAACAAGGAGGTTCAAAGCAAAATATGAAGAAATGCAGGGTGGCCCAGAACTTGCGCGGCACTGAGAGCTTTTGACCTCGGCTCACATGCTTTTTCCACTTAGTTATAGTTGCTGTGCTTTCGCGTGAAGCGTAGACGGCTGTATAATGGAGTCTATTGTATGAGTTCGTGAAGAAGATTTCTTTGCTCGAGGGGAATTCTTCTCAAGCACAAAGCTGACTTTTTTTACTCTTCCGAAGTGTTCCAGTGACCTGTTTGTTTTTTTCACACTGAGAAAGACATTCATCTTGTGGCGGTGCCATATGTCATGCATTCATAAAAACACAGAATAATACTGAAATGCGAGTCCTGTGTAACTGCACAGATTCGGAATCATTCAGAATCATTTATTCAGAATGATTTCATATTTGCAGTTCTGAAGAGGATCATGTTAAAATACATTTTTTTGTGTAATGTTTGCATCCACACTGTTTAAGCTGTTATTACATGAAGGGTCGATTTCTCAGACTTGCATTAAACCTAGCCATGAGCTCTGTTTTCATTTCAGCGGCAAATCTCTCTGACTAGTTCAGGATTAGGCTTAATCCTCAGCCCATAGACTGTCACAGTGTTACCATGACAAATGATTCACAACTTTTGAACTGTAGTGTCCCTTTTATATTTGGCTGTTTAAAAAAAAAAACCCCAACTGTAAACCTCGTACTTTAGTAAATACCAGAGGAACATGTTGACGTTATAACTCGGTGACCCAGTTGGATGAAAGAAGCCTCTTTGAGCTCCAGATTCTGAGATAAAGTGACTCGTTTCCTGCAATAGGTGTCCCAACTGGAGCGGGAGCGCTCGGCCCTGAGCGGTGACCTGAAGAGGAGGGAGGAGGAGCTGGAGGAGACCAGGCAGGAGGTGCAGAAGAAAGAGAGGCAGGCGACTGATCTCTCTGCGTCTATAAAGTGAGTCTCCATGACTGTGTTCCGCTTTCAGTGAAGAACCAGTAGCAGATGATTCCAGAAGACCAGGCGGTGATCAGTATACTGGTGGTGCTGAATGCTGAGTGGCTGGAACTCCTTTATCTAGGCTCCTTGGAGCTTTAGGCACTTTGCAGCCTGTCAGTAAAACGTTTTTTTCACATTTCTTTCATTTAATCTCCTCAGTGTGACAAAGATACAACGGTTTGACAGACAGGAATAAAATAGTGTGGGTCAAGGTGGGTCAAAGCAAAATATGAAGAATTGAAGGGTGGCCCAAGACTTTTGCCCAGAAAATGAAATAAAACACAGCTGATGATGAAGTGAAGTATGTCAAAACAACTTTTATATGAGAGTTAAAAAACCTTTCTGTGTTTTAGTGGATTGTATTGTCTATGGATACGTTTCTAAGCATTTTGAGATTAATATGAATACCCTGAAGTCAATTTTTTTTGTTCAAAACTATGCAGATTAATTTTTAAACCATGTCACATGATTGATTTGTTAGTGTGTTAAATGGCCCATACTCTTGAATTTAAAATTTTAAACTACATTTATATATATCAACTACATGAATATATACTATTAGAATCATTACACATATTTACTTGCAACCAGTTCCCATCTATTATCCGAGTATAACATTTTTGTATCGTTTCATGCATTAAAAATATCCAGAAATCTATACTGGCTGCTGCCCTGTGGCGCATCTCTGGCAGCTGCAGTCCAGAATTCAGTATCAGATCAGTTTCCTGCGTGGAGCATCTTGAGTGTTTCTCTGAGTGTTCTCGTGTTTTTTGTTTTGTTCTGTTCTTCTTAAAGCCCTGTATTGTTGTTAATGTAAATTAAATTAAAAACGACAGCGCATACCAAAGAAAACGCGCTGCATGAGTTACAGTCCAGTCTATACAAGGGTAACATCGGTATTTACGTTCTAGCACTGCGGGAGTTCAGTGTAAACTTTACAGTACAGATACGGGTTTACCTTTACATTTTCTTTAAGGGTGATGTATTAAGCTGAGTTTAAAAAGAAATTAAAGTGTTTCGAGAGTACATTTTGGGGCATATTTAGGGTTTAGACTTTAAAAATAGGCGTTTATAGGCTTTTTTTTTTTTGCATCACAAATTCGCGTTTTTTCACTATCCGTGGATGCTTTGGAACGGATTGAAAAGTGCACGGCAGTTGCAGTGTGCAGCAGGGTCATTGCAGTGGTAGTATTTTGTCCATGTCTTGCAACCCCTACTTATGTTTGTATGAAACTGCTAAAAGTTGTTAGTCCTTCAGCATCTGCCTTGTAACTCAAAGGCCTGTTGTGAACGGCCTTCCTTGATATCTATATTTGACCGTAAAATCAGGTCAAATCAGGTTCGGCCACAAAACATTTCTGTGTGAACCGACCGGCTTGTGTGGTTAAAGCTGTTCTGAACTGGACGTATTTAGTTTGCAGGCCACCGTACGGCCGCTGGCGGCGTGTTTTATCCGGAGGGTGTCCCAGAGAGTCTCATGACCATGTGAGGACTCGAGCGCTTCTCATTGTATCCACAGCCACTCCTCCTGCCGCGTTCCGCTATAAATAAACAGCAGCTCCCTGTGTTTAATGCAGGAAGTGGGGGTCTCTGCAGATATTAGATCTTACTTGGAAGTTAATTCAAAGGAGAAAACGATTTCTAAACCGGCAGTCAAAATTAGTCTCTGGAAGGACTTTGTTTCTGTGACATCTTCAGTTTTGATGGAAAGGTACTCATCAGCTTAAGCCTACGTACATGTGTTTGTATGTGTACGTGTTTGTGTGTGTGTGTGTGTGTGTGTGTGTATATATATATATATGTGTGTGTGTGTTTGTGTGTGTGTGTGTGTGTGTGTTTGTTGTAGGCTGCTGAGCTCTGAGATGGATTCGTGTCGAGGAGAGCTGTCGGAAATGGAGAAGGAGCTTCTGCGTCTGCGGAGAAACAGCAGCGCTCAAGCCTCGCAGCTCAGCAGGATGGAGGAAACACTACAGGAGACCAGGGGCCTTCTGGACGTGAAGAGTGAAATGGGTATGACGCATCAGAGCAAAACAAACCACTAGGCTCTCTGTTGGGTTCTTCAGCGATGGTTATTGTAGCCTTTATGTGGTTCAGTCCTGTAGCTGCATTCCAGAAGCTCCGCTGCAGCCAGGAACCGGGGGGTCCTTGGTAGTGACGTCTTAATAATAATGATAATAATAATAATAATAATAATAATACATTTTATTTGAAAAGAACCTTTCAAAACTCTCAAGGACACTGTACATAACAAAAGAATAAAAGAGCAATAATAAAATAATAATAATAATACAATAATAATCACAAGATCTCAAAGGGCTACAGGTTAGAAAAGAAGAAACAAGGCAGGCATTAAAAAATAGAAAGATTATTAAACAATAAATATAGAATAAACAATAAATATAGTCTTATCAGAATCGGAAAACTTTATTGATCCCGGAGGAAACTACATATGTTACGACTGCACAGACGCACACAGACGAGAACGATGTAAAATATTAAGTCTGAAATAAAAGTCAAATAAATACTTGGCGGAAAAATACTCGACATACTCTATAAACAAAATCCTGGGGAATAAATCCTAAATAAAACGAATAAGTAGTGCAGATAAATAACTTACTGCTAAGTCATTTTCTAGTAACACAAATAGTAGTTTGGAGTTGTTCTCTATACCGAGTCTATTACTGTGCGAGATAGAGATCAGTAGTAATATTGGCATAAGTAGTTGATATTTCACTTGGTAAGACTATTGCACATAATAATACAATATTGCTCATAATGATAATGATTTTAAATCCAGTAGGAAATATAAAGGCCTATTGGTTGTGTTACATTATGCAAAATAGAACCGTCTACCAGGACGGCTTTGTCTCCTCACTGGACACGAGGCGACATGCGATTCGTTAGAAAAATACTGATTACATGAATGATGGTACGCTTATGAGCAAAAAAAAAAAGTTAGAATTGATGTTATTTTGTTGAAAGCAGGTGTGTTTAAAGCCCACCTCGACCTTTAGAACACGGCTAATAACTTTTCATCCAATTTAAATCCTAAATAAAATGAAAGAGAGAAGTGCGTGGCACTCTGAAACAGTTTGCTCGCTTGTTTTGCTCAATTCAGTGTTCTGTTTACAGTTAAAGTAAAGCGGCTCCTTATAGTCACGTGTGAACACAGCACAGCGCAGCACACAGTGTGAAATTCTTTCTTTGCGTTTAACCCATTTAACCCATTCGCCAAGAGAAGCAGGGGGCAGCCACCAACGAGGGCCGCCAAGGAGCAGAGTGTGGGGACGGTACCTTCCTCAGGAGAACCTCAGGGATGGCACCAGCGGTGTTGGGATTCGAACCCACCTTCTGATTGCAGGGGAAACTCCCTAACCACTAGACCACCACGAATTGCAAAACTATAATACTGACCTAACTGACCTGTGTCTCTGTCCTGCGTTTGTCTCAGTGATTGATCTAGAAGAAAAGCTCCACCGCAGCGAGATGGACCGGAGGAACTCTCTGCAGCGGGCGCAGCTCTTGGAGGAGCAGCTGCAGGCAGTGCGCGGGGAGCTGACCGACACTCTGGACCACCTACAGGAGCTTCGGGACGTCCTGCAGAAGACCCAGTTTACAGCAGATCAGCAGCAGGCTGCCATGGACCAACTGGCTGCTGAGCTCAGGTGAGGCTCCGCCTCTCCGCCTCTCTGCTATTGGTGGAGGAGCATGTGGGAGGAGCTTGCGAGCCACTTGGTCGTTAGCAGGAGAATGTACGGTTGACTGGGTCCTCAAACTGCCTCTCAGTTGCCTCTGAATTTGGTGCCGGCTGCCTGTGTCTGTCTCCTCATGCACTGCTGAGGTCGGACTTGTCAGTTCTGAACCTTTCTTTTTTTTTTTTTCTCTCATTTCTATCAGTCACTTTAGATCTGCCTCATTTTGCACTTGTTCATTCTTACTGATTTGTTTTTACTCTTTAACCAACTATGCATTTAAGTTGTATAGGTTTGCACATAATACTGGCTATTGCCATATTGACTTGCACAGTATTGATATTGCACAGTGCTGCAATATGAGAATGTAATTTGAGACTGAGTTACATTAATGGTGAGACCCTCACCTGATAACGTAAAAGAAAAAATGTGAAGGTAATTGTGAGTTTGTATGCTGCAAATTCCACATAATACACTGTCCTATATGTAGCACGGCAGTTACTATAGCTTTAGTAATAGCAATTACATCTGTTACTTATGCATAATATGTGTTCCTTATGCTTTTCTGTGGCATCCTCTTTGATTGTTACAGTATATTACAGTAGTTGGGTTTAAATTGTTAATTATTTCATTGTGAAATACTGAATTGTGAGATTTCTTTCTAATGTAATATTTTTCTACTCATACTGATGAAGATAAATCATCAGTATTTTACTGGACTGTGTTTGTGGTTGTTTTTTTGGTTTTTTTTTCTTTTAGTTCCTGTGAAACAAGTGCTCTTTCATAGCAATGTAGAGGGAAAGCACACATTCTCACCATTGCCAATGAATGTTCCCATTAATTTGGAGGTTAGCTGTTGCACTAGGCACCACCCACCAACCAACTTATCAACCAACCCATGCTTCAGTCAAACTGCCCATTCACCCACCAACCAATCAGCCATCCAACCAACCAACCCACCAGTTCACCCACAATCAACTATCCTACCCATTAACCAGCCAACTAACCCACCCATTCACTCACCAACCAACTTATTAGCCAACCCACCCATCAGTCAAACTGCCCTTTCACTCACCGACCAACCAGCTTGGCAATTCACCCACCAACCAACCAACCAACCCACCAGTTCACCCACCAACCAATCAACTATCCCACCCTCCAACCAACCAACCCATCAGTCAAACTGCCCTTTCACCCACCGACCAACCAACCCACCAACTAACCCATCAGTCAAACTGCCCTTTCACCCACCGACCAACCAACCAACCCACCAACCAACACGCTCATTTACCCACCAACCAATCAACTATCCCACCCACCAACAAACCAACCCACCAACCAACACGCTCATTTACCCACCAACCAATCAACTATCCCACCCACCAACCAACCAACCCATCAGTCAAACTGCCCTTTCACTCCCCGACCAACCAACACGCTCATTTACCCACCAACCAATCAGCCACCCCTCCCATCAACCAACCAACCAACTTGGCCATTCACCCACCAACCAATCTACTATCCCACCCATCAACCAGCCAGTTTACCCACCCATTCACTCACCAACCAACCAGCCATCCTACCTATCCGCCCACCTACCTTCGCACTAAACAATCAACCAACACACCCACCTAGACACCAAGTAACTATCCCACCCAACACCCAACTGGCCTGTCCATTCACCAACCAGTCCACCCATCCACCACCCAACCAACAAACCAAGCAACAATGCAGTAATGACACAGATGACCTTCAGGAGTTATAAATCCTCTGTTCTGTGGTTCACACTCATAGTGAAACCAGCCTCTTTAATATTTACTGTCATTTTTTGTCAAATAATGCATAACCAACAACAATGCCCAATACCCGTCAAAATAATACATGCGAGTTACATACATTACCCCTCTTTCTGTACTCAGATTAAGAAACAGTGCTGCCACCTTTTGGCAAAAACTTGCAGTGTCAGAATTGTTCACAGTAAAGGTGAATGGAACCAGACGTCTGCCTCTAAAAGCTCCCTCACAGAAAGTTAATCCATCAGTGTGCTGCCTGATGCCTGAGATATTGAGTTTTGAAAAATGTTTGCTCATATAATTAAACTCATTCATGGTGGATTGATACATGCAGGGCTTTGAGAGGCAACATAGTCCCCAAAGAAAAGTGTTTTAGTCCAGACATTCCAGTATTTTACCATCATCAGCCATTAGTATAACCTCTCAGAAGACACTCTGCGATGTAAGTTCACTGGTGGGCGTGGAGTGTAAAACTTGAAAACTTGAATTGTGCAAAAATGCTGACAATTGGCTGAAATCCCCTCTAAGAAATCTGAGGATAGATCAGTAGTTTTAACAAAAAAGCAGATCATTCAAACCTCAGCCTCTGGTCATCAAAGTATTATTATTATTTTTTATTTATTTATTTAATTTTTTAAAAGTTGAACGTAGATCCTGTGCAGAAGAATTGATTAATTTTATCTGTACTTAAAATGGTTATGAATGTGCTGTTTATTGCACCACTTTGCCATTGAAATTATCAGTATTTGAACCTTTGTTTTGTAACACTTAAGTGATTTTCTTATTCTGTGTGTTGACAGGGAAAGCAGGAGGGAGCTGGAGGAGAGGAATAATGAAGTACTGGACATGGACACTGCACTGAAGGAGCGCCAGGGGGAGCTGCAGCAGAGAGCACAGCTGGTACACACACTCTCTCACACACACACACACACACACACACACACACACACATTTGATTAGAGTCAAATTAACCCAAGTCATCTAGCTGTAGACTGCACAAAAAAAACCAGACTGATCTGTGTAGTGCAGTGGTTCCTAACCCCCGTCCAGGATCGCCCTGCTCTGCACAGTGTGGTGTTTTCCTGGTTCCTGAAGTCACGTTTTAAATCTCACGTTTCTCTCTCACTGTGCCATGAGCTTGGACAGCTGGATGTGGCCATTAAGGAGCGAAAGCTGGAGATGGAGAGGACGGTCGAACATCTGCAGGAGGTTCTGGAGAAGACCGAGAGAAAGCTTAAAGAGAGAGAGAAACAAGTACACAAACTTAACACACACACAGTGTAATAATATAGAAAAACATGTTTAATATATCATTGTATTAGGGGTGTCGATAAATGCGTTAATTTTAAACAATTCATCAGAGAAAAACAAAGTAACACCTCTTAATAAATGAACGCTGGTTAATCACATGCCGTGGTGTGGGGGCGATACCCGTAGCGTAGTGGGTTGGGGATTTTTTTTTGTTTGTTTGTTTTTTAAGTGTGTGTGATGGGCGGGGCGGAAATAGCCATCCTGCATCGTACACAAACACCTTCTGTTTGTTCGTGTCATCAGTCTGGTGTGTGAAATGTTGAGGCGGTGCACTCGGTCACAAGCTAATTTTAGTTTATTAGGGGTTTCTACAGGAAGTACTGTGTGAAGCTGAGTGCAACAAAATCAATGGCTGCACTTAAGTTACGCCTTACGTCAAAATTGTGGATCTTCAGTGTTCTTCTGTTTATTCACACTTTTATGAAACCGCTGTGCCAAACTGAGCACATCTACCTGTGACCCACTAACTCACTCCCTGACTAAATGGTCTGTTGCGGAGTGTATTTTGAGGTGCCTTGTATGCATGAGCGCCGGGACCATTATATTAGGGGGTGACAGGTCCCCCCCGCCCTGTGTGTAACACACGAGACACTGAGTGCAGCGTGTGGCCCCAGTGTGCGATTAATCAGAGAGCTTGTTATTAATTAGATTATTTTTTTAATCGCCTACATTTGACACCCCTACATTTTATATATTACACTACATATAGTACTGTGCAGGATTTTGGCATAAGAACAGGAGCTTTTATGCAAAGTCAGGATCATTTTTGTTGTTCCTGCAGATTTAGGCCAGTTTTTTCTCTGGGTTTCATACACAGTTGAACTTTTTGTTCTCAAAATGTATGAAAGTAACCCCCCCACCCCCCACTCCCCACTCCTTTTGTCCCTTTACAGGTGGAGTTCTTGACTGAGCGCCTGGATTTAGTAAAATCTCAGCTGCAGGGAAAGGAGGCTCTGGAAAAGGTGAGTTATGGAGTTGGCGAGACACAAAATTTGGAGAAACTTGAAACACAACCTGGTGAAGATTAAACGGAGGAATGAGGGGCTGCTGTGAGGCTGGACACACTATTGACCAAAGTCCCATTCATCAAAACACCCATCTTCTCTCACACACACACACACACACACACACACACACACACACACACACACACACACACATATATAGATACACACAAAATACAATTTGAAACCTTTTTATTAATGCTTTTTAAGCAGCATTCTGTAAAGCTGGTTCCACCTCACAACTGTACCTACAAATCAACGCATTTGTGGGCGGAGCCTGGACAAGCCAGCCGATAAGTGAAATCTTCTGTTTGTTCCTGTCATCAGTCTGGGGGGTGAAATGTTGAGGCGGTGCACTCGGTCACAAGCTAATTTTAGTTTATTTAGTTTCTGCAGGAAGTGCTGTGTGAATCAGAATGCAACAAAATCAATGGCTGCACTTGAGTTACGCCTCACATCAAAATTGTGGATCCTCAATAATGTTCTGTGTATTCAGACTTTTATGAAACTGCTGTGCCATGTCCCTTGAAGTCTAACATTATGCTCCATGTGTAAATTTAGTTTGGCTAGTTAATCTAAAATAAATAATCAGTTAAAACTAAATTCCAAGCCATTTGTCATTCAGCATTTAAAACAGTATTTTTTTATTGTTTTATTCCCTTTTGTGGTTTGAAGAGATTAAAGAGATGAGTGTCACAAGCACTTCATCTGCATTCTGATTTGTAGTTTTGCTTGTTATGGCCCTGAATACAAACACAGATTAATGCTGCACAACATGGACCAACAATATGGATTAGGTGAATGGTTTCTAAGTGAGTGAATAAAATGAGACTGGCTTGCATTATTCTGACAATAATAATTGACTTTGATAATAATAAAAGACCTTGATCACTCAAAGCACCCTCAGAAGCTCCTCTAGGGCTGTGATTGGTCAGGATGCTCACAGCACTCTGTGATTGGTTTGAGGGCTGAATTGAAAACTGCAGCCTTCAGCAATTTCAGTTCTGAAAAGGCTGGTTGATACATGGTGCCGCCCTCAGCCAGATGAAGACTAATCACGAACATGCAGGACGGGAGAACTCCAATTAGAGCACTTCACTGTTTAATCTCACACTTTAAGCCTCACGGGTTGTATCGTTATCCCACTGTGATGGACTGGGAGTGACTGAACTGTAATCACTTTAATAATCTACTGTAGATCAGTAGATTACACTTTTAATCCCTGATTCTCTCTGTCTCTTCCTCTCTCTGTGTGTCTCTCTCTCTGTCTCTTTCTCTCTCTCTCTCTGTCTCTCTCTCTGTCTCTCTCTCTCTCTCCCTCTCTCTATCTCTCTCTCTCTCTCTCTCTCTCTCTCTCTCTCTCTCTCTCTCTCTCTCT
>JBBIGA010106024.1:0-10790 GCA_037576975.1 Alestes dentex | reverse complement strand
TATATTGTCCGGTTAGTTACTCAACCAACCAAACAGTGAATTAAATTTAGTTTATAAATGGGATCAGTTAGACTTATGTGAAGCTGGATAAAAGGTCCTAGCAGCACTCTATGGCCTGATCAAAAGAATTTCTGGGAGAGATGAGAAAGAAAGTTATTGAATATGTGTAAAGGGGTCCAAAGTCAATTCTAAAGCTCTGGGACTTCACCAAATCACAATAAGAGCCATTGTCTTCAAACAGAGAAAGCTTGGAACAAATTTGAAATCTCCCAAAGTGGCCATAATTCCTCAAAGAGGGCAACAATGACTCATTTGGGAAGTTATGAAAGAACCCAAAGAAGGTCAGTGTTCATGCTTCCACCATCAAAATGACTGGAGTCAAAATTACTTTAAATGATGTTCTGTTTTCTTGTGTTCTCCTTATCATATAGTCCATCTTGTATAAAGATCTAAAACCATTTAGTGGGACAAACATGTAGAGCATCAGGAGGGGGTCAATACTTTGTCAGGGCTATTGGTTTAATGACACAGTAGAGGTGCTAATACTCCATTTATAATATGAATCAGAATTAGAATCAGAAAACTTTATTGATCCCAGAGGAAATTGCTTATGTTACGAATGAGCAGACACACAGAGACACAAAGACAAGAACCATATAAAATATTGTATCGGTAAAAAGAAAAGTCAAAATAAAAGTCTCCGGAAATAGTATGTAGAAAATACTACATACTAAATACACGATCCTATACACACAACATGCTGTGGTCAGTATAAGAGAAATGAATGTAAATGCTGTAGATGAATAAATAAAATTACTGCTGAAGTTTGAAGTTTGAAGTTTTGTCATATACAGATAACAATGCATCATTACCCATAATGAAACTCTTAGTCTCATGTTCCCCTCCAACTTTACATAACTGTAAGTAGATAGATAAATACTGCAAAAAATAGAAAAGTATAAAGTAAAATAATAAGAAAAATAAAAATGTAAAAGAGTTGTTCTCTATACTGAAACATCTAATTTAAGATTCAAACTGTGAAGATAAGCTCTTCATATTTTTGAAAACTGACTTTTGGAGTGTCCAACATGATTTAGCATGCTGCTACAATTAAAATATGAAGAACTAATAACCAAAATATATTAAACGTGGTCATAATTGCAGATAAAAATTGCAGCTTTTGCTGACTAACATTTGCATGCAGGAAGTTTCACTTGTGTTTCCAACAACAGGGCCAGCTTCAATTGCTCTTACTTGCTAATTCATGCACACATCACTGTTAAGAGCGAGAAAGTTGGCAAAACTAATGCACCTTTGTAGTGGCACAAAAGCCTAGAATGATGTGAGTGGTGCGTCAGAATAATGCTGATTACAAAAGGAGGCTGTTTTCCATTTAAAGTGACCATTTCACATAATGGGAAGCAGTTCAATTTGATCGAATGGCAATCATTGTCACAATGACAAAATATTTAGGCCTGTACTTTGGTGAGGGTTGAGGGAAGCCGTAGCAGAGTAGAGGAGAAAGAAAAGCCTTTATAGCCATTGTGGGGTAGTCAAATTCATTAGACTCACTGGCTCACGCACACTTGGGAGACCTCCAGAATTCTCTGTGCATTACCGCCATTAGCCGCGAGCCTCTGCAAAAACAGTGTCATTAAAGAAAAAGGCTTTTGTGGTGAAAGAGGCTAAATGTGCTCATTTGCAGGATAGTGTTTTGGCTAATCACCACGATTCTCTCCAGCACTTCACAGAGGACAGCTATTGTCAGCTCCAATTTCCAAACACCAACATTAGTCAGAAAAGTCAAGAAGATGAAATCACTTAAACTGGAAAAAGGTCATTTGAATGTATGAGAAGAAAAACATGCCGCGGTCGTTTGTTTCAGGAGTTATTTTCTTTGCCCGACCATTTGAAAGAGTTATAGGCCTAAGAATTATAGGCCTGTAGAGATACATTTTTTTCTTCTGAATTACTAATATCTTCTACTAATATCTTTTAATGTTTTTTTCCTCATTTTTTTTCCCCAACTCAGACATCACAAATTTCCCCCACTAGCTAGGTCTCCCCATCACACAATGCCACCAACAGCGAGAGAAGGCTAGTGAATGCTCCACATAAGATCCATGAACCAGATGTCACCAGATGTTTTCAAATCAGAAACTAATTATCTCCACAGCTACTGCTGTTCTCATACAAAAGACAAAACATTATTATAGGACATCACACATAACTCAGTTTGTGGGAGATGGATAGGAATTATTATTGATTGGTATATAAATGTAAATTTTAAGATATACATGCTTAACATTCATTAACAAACATCAATAAACCCAAAGGTTGGTTTTCAGTATCTGAGATTGACTGTTAGGAGTCTCTACAAAGTTCTCCACATTCACACTATTAAAAAATGTTCTCTGCATTCACACTGTTGAAGAATGTGAACATTCTAAAAGCTATATACATGACTTTCTCTCTGTTTAGTATGAGAAATAAATCTTAAATTAATTTCAATTAAATATGTTAATGAAATAAAGTGAAACTCCAAGCAAACAGCTTACTCCATGTAGCACATTTTATGAAAAAGACATCACCATATTTTTTTGCTTTTTATGGTGAAATATCCCTTTAGAAATTTCAAACCCGCACAATACAAGTACACAAGCATTTCCAGCAAGGGGAAAGTATCCAGTTCATTTCAGACACAGTGGATATTGTTTTTGGTATTATATGTATAGTTCTCATTTCTCCAGCCATGACGAGAAGTCTTTTTGTGTGAGCAGAGGTCCTTGCTTCAAGTTCTGATCTTGTGTACAAAGTTTAAATAAGCATGTGCTTCTTTTTTTAAAATAGTAAAATAGAAGGACAAAGACATAGCACACTCTAGAATCAGTAAATTACTGTGGATATACAATAACAAGAACAAAAGTGTCTGAATGCTGGTTTCTCATGTGTGTAGACTCGCTTGCTTGATAAAGACATACTGATCAATAGAGTTGCATACCGTGTTGCCACTCTATACTGTTAGAATAAATAGGTAATACAAAAGTTCTTGATCAGTGATTCTGTAGGCCTACAGAAAGAATCCAATACATCCAATATTACGTCCACTGTAAAACATTTTAACATACTTTCTCCCCACGTTGCATTCAAAGGCTAATTGAACAGAGAGTCACTTTGCCCATGAGTCCTTTAAAAATCAAAAGAATACAACCCCACATGCATCTGCCCGACCAATTTGTTCACCAGCAGGAACGATAGACTAAATGGCCTAGGTGTTAATATTTCTTGATAAAAAAAGGGCCAGAGTTAAATGAAGGGCACTAATTAAAGCTGTTATGAAACTTTAACTCTGTCTCAGCTTTAATAAACCCATCAGCTTGCTAGCTAATGGCATACTAATGCCGTGAGAGGGATCAAGGTCTTGGGTGGTTTGAAAATTAATTGCACTTGAGAATTAAACTGAACAGTTTGGTGTTGATCAAATGGCAAAATAAAATGCAAATGCAAAACCAAATGCATTTATCATTGCGTTTCTCATTGCTAATGAGAAATCCAACCTGCACAGCTTGACTGGTGATGAACTAATCCTTACCTAAAGTATCATTGTTGAGTCTTTGTTTTTTAGCCCAATTTTAATTGGGTTTTATTGAGGGAATGTCTGTAATGCAGTTTTACAATGCTGGTAAAATTCTGGATGACAGTAAACTTACTACAAGATTAAAGACTTTCTAAAGGACCACAAACCCAGACATTTGGATCACATGAAGTTGTATGTGAATATAATGAGCGATGCTTTATACCTGTAGCTGCAATTATAATCACCAGTATAATTAGGGATCTCTGTATAATGTACTCCCAGTGTAGAGAGGAACATGAAGTTCAACCACTGACTGAGAGTCTCTTCCAAAGCATCTTTCATGTCTGAAGGCAACATCTGCCTAGACCCACTTCACATCTATTAGGGGTTCAAGAGGGATCCTAGCACCAAGGTGTTTGGATCCCTGTTGAAATTATGATTTTTCTTCTTCTTCTTCTTCTGTTCATCTTCTTTGTCGCTTTTTAATCATTATTATTATTATTATTATTATTGTTGTTGTTGTTGTTGTTGTTGTTGTTGTTGTTGTTAAGTAGAAAACCATAGAAATGCTATATCTAGAAGAAAGGTGCAATGAACCCACCACTATGCAGGCACTAAAAGGGACCTGCTAGGCCTGATGTAAGAACTGTAAGGCTTAGAGATACATTTTTTTCATGGGAAGCAAAACAAATTGCAGAACCCATGTGTGCCAACTAATTAGAGCCTATTCTTAAATGTCAAAAACATTTTGAAATTGATAAACAATATGGCCACCATATACTAATTAAGTATGACTTGAAACGAAGTTGCATAGAAATTTGCTCAGTTATTAACAGTTACTGCCTCAAGGTGGAGGCTGAAATCAGTTGATGCTTTGTCAGTTTCTTACAAAAATGGAAAGCTTTATGCTTTAACTGATTTTAAGCTAGGACTAAAGTAAACACCAGTTGATTAAATGAAATGCTGCTGTAGTGCAATTATTAATTATTCTTGCTATTTGACATTAAAACTGAGAGTGCAATAACACAGCGGATAACACATCTATCCTGAATGTAAGAAGTGAGAGTTTGATGCCTAAGCAAGAGTCTGAAGGTCAATATTTAGATGCCAAATGCTGCCAAATGCCAAGCAGTGCTTATTGGGTAGAGCTGTAAAAACATGCTTACAGCTCGTGCCAGTTAGTCCATGGGGGGTGCTCTAAAATGCAGATAACTTTCTCAACCACTGCTTGACTGATTAAGTTGAAACATTCCCTGCTGCCCCTTTGAAATACTTTACATTCGAGCTATAATTAAGCCAGTAAGATAATTAAGCCAATTAAATTTAATGGGACATTTGGCAGGACTGACACTGGTCATTCTCTATGTAATTTTAACAGTATGTACATGTAGGCATTCACTTCTCTGGACTGGTGAATTTGTTCATATTGACTACTATATTCATTACCAGCTTCTGTTCACAGCTGCTACTGGCTAATAGCCAGTCCACACAAAACGTCTAGTGTGTATTATTTGTCTATCGTTATTCTCAGTCTATTTCTGGTTGCCGTACTTCAAGCTTGTTCAGTACCTGTATGTTATCAGTAAAAATATAGTTTAGATTTTCTTTTGTCCATATATCTGCTTGTTTCACAAGACAGACAATTTAAGAATGCTTTGGGTAGATGATGTGCAGGTGCAAATGTTCTGAAATGCTGGGACATGACTTTGGATGGTTGCTTGTATGGTGCATTGTTCAGGGACAGGTGTTCTGGAATGTGGGGATGTAAGTGGTCTGAAATTATTCATACTTGATGATGCTCTTACTCTTTTTTTTTTTTTCCCCGTCGTGTCCTGCAGCTTAGCGAGCAGAATGTAAAGCTGGATGCCATGATGCGCCAGACACCTTTATTTTGCCAAAAGGAGCTTCAGCGGTATAAGGCCCTCTTGTTATCTGAAATTTGTATATATTTATTTATTTATTCATTTGAATTTTTTATAATTAAGCCAGATCAGACAGGGGTAGAGAAAGTAGAGAAAAAGTGATACAAGTGAAGACAAAGAAAAAAGGAAAGGAGCCAATAGAGATAGAGGAAAAAGGGGAAAGACAAAGAAGAGATCCAAATGAAAACTGCTGCAACTGTGTCATCGTTCTGAAAGCTGGATCTGGAAAACAAGAACCAGCCACACAAACACAGAACAAAATACACACCAACGGCAACACAGTAACAGCACAGAAACAACATACACACCTACAGCAACACTGTAACAGCACAGCAATAACACACACCTAGCAACACTGTAACAGCACAGAAACAACATACACACCTACAGCAACACTGTAACAGCACAGAAATAACACACACACCTCCGGCAACATGGTAACAGCACAGAAACAACATACACCCCCGTGTATATATATGAGTGTGTGTGTACACGTCTGCATGTGTGCCTCTGACTGTCATATATGTATGCTTATGTGTATGTGTGGGTGTATGTGTGTAGGTGAGTGAGTGTATGTTTGTGTGTGTGTGTGTACATGTGCGCGTGTGTGTATGTGTGTGCATGTGCGTGTGTGTTTGTATATGTGTAAATGTGAGTGCACATGTAGTGTCCGAGTTTGTCCTGGAATGTTTTGCAGTGAGGGTGAGGGGCCACACCCAGTGCCCAAGGGAGACCGAGTAGGTGACGGAATTTCTCACAAAGTTAGGAAACGGCCACTGAAATGTATCTTCAGCCCAAACAGACAGTCGTGCTTGTACTTTGTTGACGTTGCAGTTGTTAAGTTTGTATTCCCTTTGTTGTCTTTTTGCACAGACAGTAAAAGAAACAATGACCTCTTTCCAAGTCCATCTGTTGTCATGACAACAGCTCGGGTTCAGCTTGGGTTCGGGTCACTTTGTTTTTAATGGAAAAAACATTTCTTTGTGGTACAACGTGGTTCCTTGTGCCAGTGAAAAAGTGCCATAAGACACTCAAACTACCTGACCCATCTCTTGTTATTTCATTTAATGTACAAAATCAAGCTTCTTCACTTTCAACACTGGTTTAAACTTTGATAGCTACTTCTCAACCTAAGCTGTTTCAGTTCTCCTCAGGAGTCCAGCGTATCTGGATCATATTGTAACTCATCATGGACTGAACTTTTCAAACATACAAACAACCAAAAACAAAAAATTATCCTTATTTACCTCCAATGGGGGTAAATAACTTGGGTTTGAGGTACAAACTCTCAAACCCAAGTTAAATAAATAGTGTATTCACTCTGCAGGTCTTGGTCTATTAAAAGTCACTAAAAATAGCATAAAATCACATAACAATAAGACATTATTATGCAAATCACAGAGAATGAGTTATCGCCTAATTTCACAACATATTAGTCCATAATTCACCACATTTCATTCATGTAGGCTTTAGAAGGTTTCAGTATTACATGACTTCTGGAGTTTATTAATGTGTTAATAAACATTAATATTAATAAACACATTATTAATGTTAATGTGTTTAAAAAGTTACCAACTTGATCTATAAGTGAAGCTGTAGTCCACAAAGTTAGATGCTAAAAGCACTAAAGAAGATTTCAGTAAGTCTAATGCATTTTAAAGTAGAGGACTAATGCAAGACTAAAAGTGACGGACTAAAGGACTAAAATTGAAAACTGAGTCATTCTTCATGACAAGGAATTACATTTGTCAATCTGTTTAGAAATTTTAGCCTTTTATGAATGATGACACTTGCGGGCGGTTTCCCAGACAGGGTTTAAATTAGGCCAAGAGTAGGCCTTAATCTAGAATTGTTAATCAGTTCCTCATAAAAAGCTTTCTGAAATGCAGACTAATTAGTGAGTACTAACACCTGGACTATGGAGTCTTGAACTAATTCAGGATTAATTTAAAACCACCAGTGCTAGTCTGATTTAACCAAACTGAGGTTGCCTATAAAACATGGAGTGGACTTAGAATAGCCTAATTTTCTATGAAATTGGAGAAGCAAATCCAACTATACCAATGGCAATAGAAAAGAGACAGCGATCAAAAAACTTCACCGAGCATGAAAAAAACTCCATTTGAGACAATAGTTTCCAGACAGATACCCCCTCAATGAAGAGAAACAGCACACATCTGCTGTGGAATCAAAAAAAAGGACTGCATGGCAATCCATCTGTAATGATTTCAATTCAAATTAATGAACAGCTACAAGGACAGTTCACCAACTTCAGGTAAGAATTGTTAACTTTATGTAACCTTGTTAGCAGCCCTACTTCTATTACTGGTATGTGATGTTAATGGGTTCACATTTTTATTACATACAGGTTTTGAGGAAGAATATAAAAATAAATGTAAAAAAGACTGTTGCAGAAGCCAGAAGAGAACGGTTTAAGACTGGTGGAGGACCTGCAAATAAGGACACCAAGCAGATGGATGAATTCCTGACAGGAATAATGGAGAATCAACAACCTTTGGAGAACATACCAGATGATGACCATCTAGACAGTTCAGATGAGGGATCATGCACACCTGAATTGAGTATATGAGTGCATTGATTTAGCCTTTCTTTCTCTTCTTTCAGACTATTGTTTGTGTCATCCAACAACTATTTCTCATTTAACGTGTTCATTTGATCATATGAACTGTCCTTGTTTGTAGGTGAAAGTCCAATGGACAGAACTGCAGAGTTGGAAGGAAGAGCGTAAAACGAAAATGAAGATATTCCAAGTAGAACTATAAATGAAGATGAATGGGAGAGATGTGCAACTGTCTCATTATACCAGCAATAAATAAAAAATGTTTATTACATCATATTGAATGAGTTTCTTTAATTTACCAAACAAAAATATACTTTTTAGAATACATTAATTTGACCATGACATGACAAAATGTATATTCCAGCGGAACAATGAAAGCGTACATGTCAAAAATGGCTTTTTAAAGTGGCACAATGCAAAATCATCTCTATATGCAAGTCCTTCTCTGTGGTTTATTGTAATTGAAAGTACATCTGGATTGTCATTTTCTAGTACTGGAGGGTCTGGGCATCCTTGCTGTTTCAGGTAGTTATGAAGAACAGCTGTTGCAATAATGGCAGTGCAGCATCTTCTTGGAGTGAATCGAAGTGTTTTCCAAAGGCACTGAAAACGACTCTTCCAAACACCAAACATGCGCTCCACTAGACCCCTAGTGTGCATATGAGCTTGGTTGTGGCACTTTTGCTCAGGTGTAATTGGCTGCAAGTATGGTGTAAACAAAAAATTCCTTTGAGCATACCCACTGACACCAAGCAATATTCCATTATGATCTCCTCTTTCAAAGTGAGCATACAGAGATGCGTTCAGTAAAATCCGTGAATCATGAGTGGCACCTTTCCAACGTGCAACAATGTTTGAAAACTGTAACTGGGAAGTACATACACCTTGGACATTAATGGAAAACCAGTTCTTGCGATTCCTGTATTCCTCAGCATCTGGGGTAGAGGGACGTTTAATGGGAATATGGGTTCTGTCAAAGCAGCCTATGACTCCCAGAAAGTTCCCATATTGTACCTTGTAATTAAGTTGGGTTGCAGCATCTGGGAAGTTTATGTACTGTCTTCTCAATACACAAATGGCCTTGCATACTCTGTGAACGACTGTTGGTTCACTCACCCCACATAAATCCCCAGTTTCTCTGTGAAAGGTGCCACATGCCAAAAAACGTAAAGTTATGAGGACCTGCAGACTAACTGGAACAGGCTGTCCTCTTTGGGTAGCAGATGAAAGACTCGGTTCCAAAAGAGAAATGATCTCCACAGCATTTACTTTATGCAATCACAAACTTCGAAAACTGATTTCATCAAAAAATTGCAGTGGGTCACTTTTGTCAACAAGAATTCGTCTAGCAGGTGGTATTCGTTGATCATGTGTCTTCTTCAGCAAACAACATTAATCTGAAGTTAAACCTGCTTGCTGGCAGGTTTTATTTCAACCTCAATTTATTCCTTGACTAACTCCAATCTTCCCCCAGGAAAGAAGCTTAGTTTATTCAGGAATAGGCTTAGTCTAGGACTGTTTTATACCTTGACTGAGAAAGCAGATATATGTTAGTCTGCATTAAAAGGCTGTTAAAATCTGGGACTAGCTTTAATCTCTGTCTGGGAAACCGCCCCTTGAAGTATTAGTTAATTATTAAACTTATTTAATTAACTTTGAGCCAATAACATCCATAGCTCACTTGACATCACCAAGAGCAAATACTGACAATTTTACACGATATGATATCTTGCCCAGTAATGTCTTAACAATTTTTATTGTGCATTATTTCAAGTAATAATACAATTGTTTTGTGATTTTCACCTAATAGATCTTTAATGATGTGCTAATACAGATTTGAATAAATACAACTTGATGCATTGTGAATGAACCATTTAGAAGTGTTGGGTTTTATTGAACAAACAACAATACTTTAAAAACAAAGCTCCAGTATTTGTTCCTCAAAATAAACAAAAATAAAGTGAATTTGTCATTGAGTTGACTGTATTTCTAGAGAAGCGATGCATTGAAAAATTTTTGTTTTGCTCCTGAAACTTCATAAAATATGTCACAAGTGTTTCACCAACAGCTCAGAAACATTGCCCTCATCTTACTTGACCTCCAGGCTCTGAAGTGAAACCCAATAGGGTCAGTAATGGAGAGCCATCTGGACACTGGTGTCTATAAAACAGCCTTTTTGGACGAAGACCAGATCGGATTGCCTGGACCTCCCAGCAGCTCTGTGAATGTCAATGATATGTCCATGTCCAGACCCCTGCTGTCACTTCTCCATTAGACAGCTCACACAGCCGCCGGCTTCAGATGGTCACAGAATGAGTGGTCAGCTGACTCTTCTCCAGGGATTCAGGATGATGCAAACACACGAGCAGAGAATGGGAGCTCAGCCATGAGGTTTTTTTCTTGCATTTTTTCAAGAATCTCCCCTATTTATGGATGCAAGCTTATATACAGTAATATTTCAAAACTGACTGGATGAGCTGTGAGTGTTTTTTACGTTAATATAACTAAATATACTAAATACAACAAAAAGGAATAAATACCAATAACATCCTACGGTAAATTCTCAGTATATCAGTACAGTGAGGAACATAAGTATTTGAACGCCCTGTGATTTTGCAATTTCTCCCACTGAAAAATCATGGAGGGGTCTGAAATTCACATTGTAGGTGCATTCCCACTGTGAGAGACAGAATGTAAAAAAAAAAATTCA